>JANIMX020000027.1:4006268-4017429 GCA_024582655.2 Erythroxylum kunthianum
TTTAGGCATCTTACATAAAATTGGGTATAAGTGTAATAAGTTTGTTTGAGTTGTCGTAAACGTTTTTTCACCAAAATATGAATAAAAACGAATGAACACATTTTCGCGTGACTATTTCTGAACTCTTCCCAAATAAATATAGGTGACAAAAGTTTAGGTAGATGTAAAAAGTGCGTGGAAGCAGTAAACACTGTACATGTAATTAGCAATTCGATAGCGTGGAAATAGAAAAACACACCTCTTGTCAACTTTTAATTAGCAATTCGATATCGATCCACGTGTCGGTTGAAATAAAAACGTTTTTCTTTCTTACTACCGAGTCCCGACACTCAATAGTCAACACATAGTCTCTTCCACCACCTCCAGCTAATATATAAATATAAATATATACATGAATAAATAAATAAATAAAATATAGAAATTAAAATTAAAAAAACACTAAACAAAAAACAAAAAAAAATCTAAAAATACCAAATTTTACCTTTAAGCAGTCGAAAAATATTAATAAAATAAAATACATATAAATTAAAATATAATTTAAAAAAAAGGATAATAACTGTAACAAACTAAAAGAAAAAAAAAGGAAAAAAACTAAAAACCGAAGCTCCTCTGGTTCTAAACAAACACGAACCAAAGCTCTCCTCTCTCTCTCCCTCTCCCTCTCCCTCTCTTGGATCTGTAAGTTGGTTTTGGTTTTCTTATTATTTACATCAGTTTTGTTTTTCCTTTTTATTGTTGGTTAAAATTTCGATTATGAACAGTTTTTGTTCTGTGTTTTGTTTTCTGAAAACTGAAAGATTAAGATCCTTCTTATAAAACCCTAGATCTCGTTGTTGTCGGTGTGTTTCATTTCAATTTTATTTGATTTTGATTTAGGGTTTTAGTGTTTGGATCTCGAGGTTTTGGTCTACCTTTAAAGCTCGAATTTCGAGTTTGTTGAATTGGAAGGGGGGGAGTTTTCTTAGATCGTTTGGGCGATGGCTTCCAATCCTCCATTCAATGTGATGGAGGATCAGACGGACGATGATTTCTTTGATAAATTAGTCGATGATGATTTCGGGCACACCAATTCCGGTTCCATTGCCCCAAACTTTGCTGAGGGCAGTGATTCCGATGAAGCCAAGGCCTTTGCCAATCTGAGTATTGATGATAATGTTGCTGCCTCTGGCTTTGATGGGAAACATGAAACTGCTCCAGTGCAAGATGATGTAGCGCTGACTAATACATTGGATTCTTCGAATTCAATAGCTTCTCAGAATGCAATTGACCCAAATGATGATGGAAATAGATCAGAGGATGTGGTGGCGAGCCAAATTCACGATCCACTTAAATCAGGGATCAAGGAGATTGGATGGAGTTCATTTTATGCTGATACGTCTGGTCATGGATTTGGTTCATACTCGGACTTTTTCAATGATCTAGATGATTCATCGGGTTTTTCTGGAAATATTGACGCGAGTGGTGCAGTTAAAGAGAATGTAATTGCTGGGGGATTGGAGAAGTCAACTAGTTATGAGCAATATCAAGGTGGTGCGCAGGTTTATGGGGGATCTATGGAGGGCAATGTAAGTGAGCAGGATATGTATAGTAATCAAGATTGGAGTAGTATGTATCCTGGTTGGAAGTATGATGACAAGACTGGGCAGTGGTACCAAATAACTAATTATGATGCAACTTTTAATACTAGTTCAGGGAATGAACGGGCAGCAGTTTCTGATGCAAAAGCAGAAGTAAGTTATTTACAGAACACTTCACAGTCCGTGGTGGGAACCGTGGCTGAGTCCAGTACGTATGAGAGTGTATCCAACTGGAATCAGGTTCCACAGGAGAGTAATAATGGTTATCCTGCACATATGGTTTTTGACTCCCAATATCCTGGCTGGTATTATGATCAAATTGTGCAAGAATGGCGCACGCTTGAAAGCTACACATCATCTGTTGAATCAACAACAGGTCAAGCTTATGATCAGCAGAGTCAGAATGCTTTTGATTCTAGTGGTTCATATTCCAAAAATGGTAGTAGTATACACAATAATATCTATGGTGAATACGGTCATGCTGGTAAGTATGTATCACAGGGTTATAATAATCAAGGTCAACAGGACAGCTGGAGCAAGCCTTATGCTAGCTACACTCAGCAGGATTTGAATATATGGCAGCCTGAGACAGTTGCTAAGTCTGATACTATTCCAAATATTGGTGTAGGAAAACAATCCTTGAATTCCTATGTATCAGATGTTTCCATGAGCAACCGTGTTGATCAGCATAAATCATTCAGTTCAATGGGGACAGTTCCATCATATGAGAAAGGGGATCGTGAACATGTTGAGGCTAATGGCTTTACAGGATCACAGGGTTTTCTACATGGAGGTAACTTCAATCAGCAGTTTAATCAGGGAAATTTGATGCCAAATGAGCCAACAAACTTTTCAACCGATTACTTTGGCGGTCAGAAACAAGTAAACCTTTCCCAGCAATCATTTCAGACCAACCAACAATATTCTTATTCTCCAAGTATTGGGAGATCCTCTGCTGGCCGGCCACCACATGCGTTGGTTACATTTGGCTTTGGTGGAAAACTGATTGTAATGAAAAATAGTAATCCTCTTGGGAGCTCTTCATTTGGAAAGCTGGTGAGACTCTTAAGCACTTCCTTCTGTGCTTTTTCAAATCCATGTAATTGCTAAAATATTAGGGGAGAAAAACTCGACTCCCGTAACCTTTTCTTCACATTCCTCCATTTAATCTTCATTACCTACTCTCTTTTCCTTTGAGCTGCCTTGCCCCGCCTTGTAGTTGTGTTGTGCTGGTTCTTAGGAAAAATGAGAAAAAGAGTGGCTAAAATAATTTACTATGATAATTTCTTACACTATTTGTATTTGGTAAATGCTAATCTTGTTCTTTTTTTGATCCATCTGAAAGGAACCTGCGGGAGGCTCAATTTCTGTTCTGAACTTGGTTGAGGTTGTTTTTGGAAATGGCGACAATGCATCAAGCATTGGAGTGGACTCTTGCAATTATTTTCGTGCCCTGTGCCAACAGTCCTTTCCTGGTCCATTGGTTGGTGGGAATCTTGGAACTAAAGAGTTGAATAAGTGGATTGATGAGAGGATAGCTAACTGTGAATTACCTGAGATGGATCACAGAAAAGGTGAAATATTGAGGTTACTTCTTTCTTTGCTGAAAATAGCATGTCAGCATTATGGAAAACTTCGATCTTCTTTGGGAATCGATACATCTGTAAAGGTAATTCACATACTTTTTATTCTCTTCCTATTGTCTTGATAAAGTTCCTTTAGCTTTCTGAAGTTTCTATGTATTGCCCAGTTTATCCATTTATTCAAGTTACTTTTGAGCAGGAACTGAACATTCAATTCTACTAGTTTATTTGTATAAACTTAAAAGAAAATGATTGTCATTTGATCTTTGTCAAATTACTTTGTAAGTTTGGCCTGAAGATTGGCTTATTATTGTGCTTTTTTTCCAGCATGAGGTATTTGAAAATCACTAGTGTCTAGGTGTTCTTTTTAAGCTCAGGGGCAAGTGCTCTGGAAAGATTACACCATCAACTATTATGTGTTCTTATTCCTTGCTATTAGAACCCATCTCCTATCTATTTAATGTGATTTTTATTGTGGAATTGTCTTTTAAAAAACTGGGATATCATATGTTGCAAGAATAAAATAATCACTTGTATTTGGATTCTATGAATTATAAGAGAGAGAATGAGCTAGAAGATAGTAAAAGGACTTATTATAAGGTGGAAGGCCTTTCAACTAAAAAAAGTGAGAGATCCACAACTTAACTGGAGCTACCTAGACATTCCTTGCAAATTCCATGCAGTGGCATGATTAATGAGGGTTGTAACAATTATGACAGTGTTAGTTGTGATAATTGAGAATTATTTTTTCTTTTCAGATTTTGACTCTCTTGACCACAAAAAAACAAAAAAGGTTTTCCATTCTGCATGTTCCTTCTGTGAATTTAACTTAATTTCTTCCTATTTGACTAAAATCCCTTATCCTCCATTCCATGTATGATCTACAAGTAGTTTTCTGGTTCAAACATTACAGTGCTTCTTTTGAAGGCTAATCTGTGGTGAATACTCACCTGCAGTTTGGTACTTTATTTGTTTATATCTTGGTAGGAGAGCGAGACTCCAGAATCAGCAGTTGCAAAACTTTTTGCATCCTCTAAGAGAAATGGCAATCAATTTAGTGAGTACGGTGTTCTTAGCCACTGCTTGCAGAATTTACCATCTGAAGGACAACTTAGGGTATGCCATCTATTAAGCAATCTTTTGTTTTATTTTGGGGTTTTGTTTCTCTAAATTACGGTGAACTCCATAGGCAACTGCTTCTGAGGTCCAAAATCTCCTGGTGTCCGGTAGAAAAAAAGAGGCTCTGCAATGTGCACAGGAGGGCCAACTGTGGGGACCTGCACTTGTCCTTGCCTCTCAGCTCGGTGATCAGGTCTCCATTTTTAATTCCCTGTTGGCTGATTTATTTAGATTGTTTATGTTTGTGAAAGGCTGAGATTCTCTTTTTCTTTTCATCCCACTTAACAATATTGGTGTTATAATGGTTACTATTTGTAAATTACAGTTCTATGTTGATACAATCAAGCAAATGGCGGTTCACCAGTTGGTCTCAGGATCACCTTTAAGGACATTATGCCTGCTAATTGCTGGGAAACCAGCAGATGTATTTTCTGTGGACACCATTGTTGGCAGTGTTATTCCTGGTGCTGTTCATATACCACAGTCTGTACAGGTGATACATACACATGGTTACAAATTTTCAGAAATAGCAAGATTATTTTTTCAAAATTTTAGGATTGTACTAAGTTGTGCACTCTTCTGTTTGTCTGTGTTTCGCTGTAACTATAGCTGGGGGCAAATGGCATGCTTGACGACTGGGAAGAGAATTTGGCAGTGATAACTGCTAACAGAACAAAGGATGATGAGCTTGTCATTATACATCTTGGAGACTGCCTATGGAAAGATAGAAGTGAGGTATATTCTTAGTAAATGTCCTTCACTTGCCAGCTTCTTTTACATGTCCCTATTCGGAACTTATTAAGGGTAATTGTTCAGATTCTTGCTGCTCACATCTGCTACATAGTTGCTGAAGCAAACTTTGAGCCATATTCAGACAGTGCAAGACTATGCCTTCTTGGAGCAAATCACCTGAAGCATCCTAGGACTTATACTAGTCCAGAGGCAATTCAGGTTCTCTTAGTACTTGGTCTTTATAAAAGTTTAAAATAATAATTTACACAGGCTGTAATGCTTCTTTTATGTGCTTGCTTTGAGTTCATAGCTCTGCTTGCAAGTGAAACATAAAGAAGGCAAATACAATATAGTTAGGATCGCCTTGTACAATAGTTGTTTGAAGAAATTTTAATATACTTCTTTTATTAACGTGTGGACAGAGAACTGAGCTGTATGAATACTCAAAGGTGCTTGGCAATTCTCAGTATATCCTACTCCCGTTTCAGCCTTATAAACTCATATATGCATACATGCTAGCTGAAGTGGGGAAAGTTTCTGATTCATTGAAGTACGTTGTGAATAATCTCATAGTTTGACTATCCAATTATTGCTCCAGAGTTTTGATAGTTTGACTATCCAATTATTGCTCCAGAGTTTTGAACCTTGCAATTTGTTTCAGGTACTGTCAGGCGTTATTAAAATCTCTGAAAACTGGTCGAGCTGCTGAAGTAGAGATATGGAAACAACTAGTGTCTTCTCTTGAGGAGAGGATTAGAACCCATCAGCAAGTGATTTCTCTAACTTTCAGTTCCTTTTTTGGTAGTTTTGTGATTATTTTTGCTGATCATAAGCACTCTTATTCTTAGGGTGGGTATGCTTCCAATTTGGCTCCTGGAAAGTTGGTTGGTAAATTGCTCAATTTTTTTGATAGCACTGCACATCGTGTTGTTGGGGGTCTTCCACCTCCTGCACCATCAGGGTTGCATGGAAGTATGCATAGCAATGAGCACTATGAGCATGCAATGGCTCCTAGAGTATCAGCTAGTCAATCAACAATGGCAATGTCATCATTGATGCCTTCTGCATCGATGGAGCCTATAAGTGAACGGGCAGCTGATGGAAATAGAATGACAGTGCAAAATAGAAGTGTATCTGAGCCAGACTTTAGCAGAAATCCAAGAAAGGTGTGGAATTTATTTGCAACAGTCTTGTGTTCGTATTGTTTCCTTTCTCTCCATTTTCTTTTCCAAAAATTTGTTGGGCCTAACTGAATTTGGCTGGGATCAGGTTGATCCATCAAAGGATGGGGCATCATCCAATGCACAAGCTAAATCATCAGGCTCAGTGGGGGGATCTCGTTTTGGAAGATTTGGTTTTGGCACGCAGCTTCTACAGAAGACTGTTGGCTTAGTCTTAAGGCCTCGCAATGATCGACAGGTTTACAGTTGTCTGTTATTTGATTCCATTAGGCATTTTCATCGCAAACGTAATTGTGTTTTGGCCCTGTAGGTTTTCTAACTGATATTAGTGTTCTTTACTTATTGTAAGGCAAAACTGGGAGAGAAAAACAAATTCTATTATGATGAAAAACTGAAGAGATGGGTGGAGGAAGGTGCTGAACCCCCTGCTGAAGAGGCAGCTTTGGCACCTCCCCCTATAACTGGAATCTTCCAGAATGGAATGTCTGACTACAACTTGAAATCTGCATTGAAGCATGATGCATCTCCCTCTGGTCAGGGTCCTACCTTACAAAGTTCAACTTCATTTGAGCACACTTCAGGGACCCCAATTCCAACCAGTTCAAGTCAGACTCCACCAATTCCAACCAGTTCAAGTCAGACTCCACCAATTCCAACCAGCTCAAATCAATTTTCAGCACGTGGACGGATGGGTGTACGGGCAAGGTAATTTGGAAGCTCTTATTTTTCTCTTTCTTATTAACTGAAGAAAATGATTGGTTGAATTGGTCTTGGAAGCTAATAGATTTATGAATGTTCAGGTATGTTGACACGTTTAATAAAGTTGGGGGAACCTCTGCAAATTTGTTCCAGTCACCTTCCATGCCATCTGTTAAACCTCCTGTTGCCGCAAATCAGAAATTCTTTGTTCCCTCACCTGTCCCTTCAGGGGATAATTCAATAGAAAGTTCAATAGAAGATATGCAGAGAGATGATGCCAGTAAAGAAAACCCTTCAAAACCTGCTTTGGAGAAGTCATTTCCATCTTCCACATCTGTATCATCAACAACCATGCAGAGGTTCCCAAGCGTGGGTACCATCACGGGAAGGGGAGATGGGACAAATGGTAATGCCTCTCATGTATATAATTCACGGAGAACAGCATCATGGAGTGGAAGTTTTAATGATTCATTTAGCCCTCCTAGGACATCAGAAACCAAGACTTTAGGTGAGACATTGGGCATGCCTCCATCGTCTTTTACGCCTAGTGTTCCCCCAACGACACATATGCCGATCAATTGTGGCAATTCTGGGGATGATCTTCAGGAGGTGGAGCTTTAGACTGAGCAATGAAGATGTAAATAGCAAGTTTTGTTCAGTTCTGCTCATTGGGAAGTATGGGATGGGCGCTGTTCTGCAGATTCTGGACTCACAATCGACAGTGAGCCTGGACCTGATTACACATGAGAAAGCAAAATATGTTCTTTTTGAGGAAATGTTCTGCAGTCTTACCTCGTCCTCTTACATGTATGTGGGTGGCATATATTTTTCCCTTAATACTGAGAATATGCCACCATCATATGCTTGAGAAAGGGCTCTAATGTTTGTCCTCATTTTAATCTATAAATTTTTTTCTTGTAACTTTTAAAGGAAGATAGTCTTACTGCAAGGATTTCTTGTACAGTGTAGTTCCATCTGTTCATTTGTTGGAAACAAGAAATGCCCAGTGGCCATGGGATTGGATAGATAGAAGAACAACACCTTAAAAAGGTCCTTTCAAGGTGGGGAAAGTGTACTCTCAAGTTGCAGAAAAAAATAAAAACGCTACTTTCAATATTATTCATGGCAGTGCTTCAAGCACTGTACTGGCCTCCAATTCAATGTTCTGAATTTTACTATTTGATTACTTCAGTTTCTAATTTTTTAATTCAATTTTAACTTTTTATTTTGATTGTTAAAATTTAATTAGTTGGTTAATTTTTATAAATTAATAAATTTTATAAACTAAAATAAATAAATTAATTTTATTTAATAAATTTTTAATTTTTTTGATAAATAAGGACAATTTTTAATCATATTTTAAAATCTTAAATTGGTCCTATGTATAATTTAGTTTTTATCTTTTGAAGGGCTTTCGAAGAACCTCATTAGATCAAATGAGTAAGAGATAAAAGTGTCTTGTACTGATTTTTTGGGTCGATTTTGTCTTTTTATTTTAAGTTAGTTGAATTATTGATAGTAATAATTTGTAGTTGTTGATTTATTCAAAATACATTCAAAGATAAATATTCTAATTTTCTGTCATAAATAAAAATAATATTTTTTTTATAAAGTTATAAATATATTTTTATGATCGTTGTTTTAAAATTAATAGGTAGATACTGAAACTAGAGTTCCAATTTACCAATTGGAGTTATGACAATACCACATATCATTGTAAATACTTACTTTTTCTAAAGATTTAATTACTTAGAATTATAGTTTTGATGAATGATTAAAAAATTGAATTGAATCGATCAATTTAACTGTAAAAATTTGAGCCGTTTAATTTTTGGTTCGATTTATTTTAATTTTTATTATTAAAAATCGATCAATTTATTAATCAATTGATTGTTTTTTTTAAACCAACTAATTTTATAAATTAAAATAAACTAATTAGTTTTTATTTGATAATTTTTAATTAAAATTTAATATTTTTATTGAAAAAAACAATTTCTTTCTTTAATCATATTTTAAGTTATTCATATTAGTTTTATTACAGTTTTAATATCGAACTTTTAAACCTTTAAACATTTTATCTTATTGGTTTAATTTTCGGTCTGATTTTTAAAACATTAATTTTGACTAGTATTAGATTAATATTTTTATAGAATAATTATATCTTAATTAACTAAAATAAATTGAAAATTAAATTAAACAATTCATATAGTTAAAAATAAAAATTAAAAAAATATATTTCATGTTTTAACTTATATTTTATTTTTTAAACATTTTAAACACACTTAAAAATGAATTGCACATGGATGATCATTTGGTAGATAAATTTAATAATTAAAAGTTACTTCCTTTAATCTGAATTCCACCCATAAATTTACTCAATTGGTTATGAAATAAAAGGAAATATTAGAAGAAATAAAAAGAATATTAATAACAAAATAAGGTTAAAACTTTGTACAAAAATAGAAAATATCTAGAAAATATCTTGTAATTTCCAAAATAAAATGAAAAGAAAAATACATTAATCTCTACATATATATTAATGTCATTCACCCAACCTCAAAATTTGGGTTGAACATATAATTGATGTCTATGCCAATTCAACACAACAGCTCGCAACTGGATCCTCCAAAGCCATCTTCATCAAAATTGTATCTTTCTCGCAAGAATTTGCTTTGTCCCCTTCTCTTTTAATCCATTCCTTTCTTTCCCAATCTACCAATCAAAGATTTGAACAGAGAAGAGGTCTTTTAAGTTTCAGAGCAAAGATAGTGTCTCGGTACAACCATGGCTGACGCACACCACGACTTAGACGAACTCCTTGACAGTAAGTTCACTGATGTTTTCTGTTTTGTTTACTTGTTTCAAAATCTGGGCACTTACCTTTTAGTCCTTTTCAGGTGCTCTTGATGATTTCCAGAGTCTAAACCTTGCCCCGCCATCTCAAAGGTCCCTCTTTTGTTGTAAAGCTTTGATTTTCTCTCTTTCTGCACATTAGAATTGTCAACTTCATTTAGTAGTTCTCTACTTTGGCTTTGTCTGTTGATTTTTATTGGTAATTTCAACTATTGTTCGATCATAGAAGCGATGGTAATGAGGAGAGCAGGCAACAAGAGTCTTCTCCTTCACTAGCAACTGGGTTTCAGGGATTGGGTATGGGATTGCCTAACTTGAAAAACAAGAAAAAGGGCAAGCAAAAGGTTTCAGAACTGTCCCATGTGACAAGGTGCTTCATGCTTAGAGAGCAGACCCGTGAGGCAGTTAAGGGGTTAGAGTCTGTTACAAGTGGTCAAGATGATGATTTAAGTAAGGATGTAATGATGGAGGATTGGGTCAAGTAGTTTGAGCAATTTGCGGACTCTCAGGTAATTAGGACTTTTTGGCTCTTTTTCATTTTCAATTGTTCGTTCCTTGAAGGTGGGAATGGTCATATGGTGTGATTGTGTGGTTTAAAGTCGTCACTTGGCTTGGTGCTTCTGCTTTTTGGCATCAATTTTTGTTTCTGCTGTGGGCATGGTGTTAGAAGGCTATAACAAATTTTAGATTTGACGATGTCTACTTTTGGTAGATTCGCAGGTTCTACAATCACATGGCTTCTTGGTGGTTGTCAATGCCTGGCTTCATTTCCATATTCGTTATGATTAAGACAACCTTTATCCTCATTTTTGGTTGTGGATTGTGGATTTGCATGATAGTGTGATTGTGAGTTCCAAGTAGAATTTTTTACTGGTCCATGTTGATGTGGTGTCTCTCTTGGTTCATGGGATTAAGAACTAGGTTAGATGAGTGGTGATGATCTCCCTTCAAGGAATATGGTTAAGTGCATTCCTTTCTTTATCATGTGCTTATTGATCTTTCACCCTGAGATGGAAGCAGCTATTTAGGACTATGTATATCCACCAAAGCTGGCTGGCAGCAATTTATCTCACCTTACTTTGTTCACTTTTAAACAATAGCAGTTGATCTTCTGGTTGCTCTTTCATATTCTCCCATAATCCTGTGGAGTTGGACCTGTTGTATCTTGTGTACATCCACTTGCTATCTGCTGCATATTGAGATGATAATAGTAGTCTCAAGTTGTGCATCTATTTATTATGTGCCAATTCATTTCTTCTTCTTGTTTTAGTCAATCATGGTAAGTTCTGTTATCTTTTGTAGATTGTGCCTGACAGTTTCCTTTTGTTCATTTGAAATAAGGCATGGAATCTGTTGTGGAGACCATGATGCAACAACTTTTATCGAAGGAGATTCTTCATGAGCCCATGAAGGAAAT
>JANIMX020000027.1:4743886-4760342 GCA_024582655.2 Erythroxylum kunthianum
GTCGGAAATCTCCAAAAGTAACTCCTGGAACTCTCTAACGTAATCATGCACACTCCCCTTATGCGTCAGCCTATAGAGCTTTGCTCGAGCCTCTTGCTCGACATTCTCCGGGTAGAACTGTTTTTTTATCTCGCGACGGAAATCATCCCAAGTTTCTATCACGCAGTTGCCACTTTCTATTTCCGCTTACTTCCTCCTCCACCAAATCATCGCAGTATCGATGAGAAAGAGGGGTGTGGTACGCACCTTGGAAGCCTCGTCATGGACTCCTATTGCATCAAAGTACCTTTCCAGTCACCACAAGAAGTTTTCCAGCTCTCTGACATTCCTCGTGCCACTGAAACACTTTAGCCTCGGAACATCAACCTTGGTCACGGTTGGGGTTGTCGCAACTCCACCTTGCGACACCGCCATCCTACAAAGAGCTCAATCCGCCTTGGACTCTTTAATCTCTGCCTTTATGGCCTCCAGCTCAGCTAGGAATTCCGCCTTCATGCCTTTGATTCGTTCTGCCAAAAAGTTCATTGCAGCATTGAGGGCCCCTTGTATCTCTCCGCAGAGGTCGGCAGCCTCGTGCTCCAACTCCTCGACGCGATAGGGAACAAGCTCCAATTCCTCAATACGTAGAAGCAGATCTTCCACCTTCTCGCAACTCTCCGCTAGGACAATCTTCATCCTAGTGACTCGCTTCTCGACAGCAACAACAAGATCTTGAGCCACAGACTTATCCTTCCGAGGCTTCCTTCCAGCACTAGGGTTCCTTTCCTCTTCCCTTGGCACATGCTCAATTTCGGACACAGGTGCAAATGATGAAGCCATCCCAACGATCAAACTAGGCTTTGATACCACTTGTCACGAACTCGTACTTCACTCAAGAAAGTTTGCTCGTGCGGCGCTTAAATACTCGAACTTAAACAAGCCTTCCTCATACGAAACTCACAAAACTCTAGAGAGAGACGCTCTCAAATGCCAAAGCTTTTTGTATTGAATGAGTTTGTATGATACAATTGATGTTAGCCCTCAGGCTATTTATAGACCTCCTCCTACTCAATGGATGACCAAAATCAATCTAATCTAACGGTTACAAATTGTACATGACAACTCGTGCCAACCTAGCATCCACTAGAACATGATAGAGTATTCTAAAAGATGGGCCTCTTTCTTGGGCCTAACAAGTGGGCTTGTGACAAATTGAACCCATAATAAGTAGGTTCGTGACACAAGTTACAGTGAAGGCTTGAAAGATATTCATTTTTCATATTAATTTTATGGAGTAAAAAAAACCACTTTGTATATATCTATATACATCTTCGTGAATGGCATAATTATATGACATAAAAGTAATGTGACATGTAGTTAATATAATTATGCTTTCAAACTGATTGTAATTTGTTGTAAACAAATGCTCAAAGTTTAATTGATTTAAAATTAAAGAATCCAATTGAATTGTGAATAAAACAAATTGTATATAAAAATAATATAATTTTTGAAAAAAAAATACTCTCTCATTAAAAATATAGGAATTCTATTGATCTTTATGCAATTAATAGTCAAATTGTAAAAAAAAATGAGAATCTTAAAACTTAGATACACACCCCTTGAATTTAATTTAATTTGATTTAAATATTTAAAAATTAGTTTTTTAAGTCTTTTTTACCCTCTGTTCTCCTTAGGATAACTTATCTATTTTTAAAGATAAATTTTTTTAGACTTATAAAGTTACTTTAGTAAAGGCTATTTACATATATAAATTCATAGTATTTATAACTGAGTAGAGTTATCTAACTTAAAAATTATATTTGCAAATAAATATTATTAATTGAGTCTTATTTTAAAATCTAAAATTTTGAATGTTATGTTAAAAAATTTATTTTATCATAAATATATAAACCGCTTTTATGTGCATATGAATGAAATAATTTAATGGACATAATTTAAAACTTATCTAGCTCATCATGCTTATGTTGGATGCTCTAATTTATGAAAAACATACAAAGCCAGGTAGTACATACTAAATAAATATAAAGTTATATTCCTTATATTCTATACAATGTTATGAATATGGTACCAATACTGATACCAAATTTGATTATGATACGATACTGTACCAGTACCGGATAATATCGAATACCGTTTCGGATAATTTTTTAAATTTATAAAATAATCCTTTAAAAAAAATTACACTGCAAAATAATCCCTCAAAACTTACATTTTATAAGTCATTCACAATCATATGCCCAAGCCTCCAACATCACACACACATTTCACAATCAGTGATCCACAGTTCCATTTTCGTTTCATTGACATAGGGGATTCAGTTGCTATCTCAATCCACTATTAGTGAATTTTTGGACTCTTTAAGAGTTGAGACAAAACGCATCCTTTTCCAATCTATGCTTAGTTTTATGAGTTTTGGGATTTGCTCTACCAATAAAATGGTATCTATGCTATTTTGTATGATAATTTGTCTCCACCAATTGAATGATACCTTTCTAGTTCTAATAAGTGCTCATTTACTTTGATCAATTTCCATTTTGGCGTCAATTAGTTGAACCTCCACACTTCACACCAGTGCAACACACGTCCTCAAGACTCAAGAGCCTCGCCTCACATGCTAATATGCATAAGATAAATCAAATATTGAAAACAAAAAATATAAAATTAAAGATGTTCACAATCATAATGCACAATATAACAACAAATATAATCACTCCTACAAATCCAATAATTTACATAACAAGATCTATCCTTTTCTATGCAAATAAATACCAGAGTCCAGTCCCCAATGCAGGACCACTAGATACTATCAGGAAAGTGCCTGCAAAACCTGAAACTATAAACCTCCTCCCAGTTTCAATACATGTTGGCAAACCCTTTCTGTTATATTATCAATCAGCTACTCCTTACATTGGTTAGATACTACATATACAGTTTAAAACAGGGTTAGGAAATTTTATCTAAAGGTGGGGATAACAATTCCTGCTGTTCATTCAAATGCTATTGACATGAAGGTATCATCGTCCAAAAGTGAGTCAATATCAAGAAGTTCTTCATCACCATCAGCCGGCTCTTCAGGATTGTCTAAAACAACATCACTTGACTGAAAAGGCAAAAAGCAGAAGACAAAAGGCAGAGGAAGATGTAGAGAAGAAAGCAGTTAGCATTCCATGAAATTTTTAGAGATCAGAGTAAAGACTAAGATAGCAAAGAAATTTAAGGATTTTGCGGGGGCTTAAAGAGAAATTAGACCAAGTCTAAGTGATATTTCATACAAACCACAACATTGTATCTCAATCCAAAACTTTAAGAAAATAATTATGAACCCCATCTTTGTATATAACTTACTTTCTTTTCGATATCGTATAACTTTACTTGTGAATTTCCAACATAAGTGATACACTCCTAAATAACATAGGTTGGTAGATATACCTCAGTTTCACGGAACTTCTCTGCAACTGTTAGTAATCTTCGGTATTGAGCACGGCCCTCTGGATGATGAAACATGGAAACCACCCTAGTAAGTGCCTTTTGTGTCCTCTGCTCACTCTGTTTCCATCCTTCCTTCAGAAAATCATACTCATTCTCCCTCGTGGACAGAGATTGTGGATTGGAATCTATGGACGGTGCATCTCGACGGAACCCTCGCAGACCACTTCCTTTACGTCTCCAGCGCAAAATGACCTTTTCCAGAATTCCTACTGACCATACGAATGTTTTATATTGTTTCCTCACCTGGTGTCCCCTCACATGGGCCTTCAAGCAAAAAGAGAGAGATGGTGTCAGCTTATAAGTTCACTCAAAGGAATACAAGCATGCAGCTAATAATTACTTTCCTGATTATATGAATGATCTTATTCTATGAAATAAAGAAAAATGTAATAGCAGACGCAAACCTGGATTTTAACAATTCGTTGCCTGATTATCAAGAATTCTTTTCTTTTTTTCCATCCCCGATACTTTTTTTGGATTTGAGTGGCAGCAGCATGAGCTAGTCCACCTGAATGTAAAGGTTTGCATGCCTTTGCCGCTACAAGTGACAGAGCACGTTCATCTGATACATCAAATTCATCATCTGCCAACTGTTTCTGCTGGAATGACTTCATTCTGAACATTTGATATATACGATTGGCAGCTTGTGTAGCATTACGGACAGCTGTGAGTGAATCTTTCAGTGACAATTCATCTGGCACATCACCGTGATTCAGAGGGGTAGCTGTCCGCTCTGAAATAGTTAGCACAACTGACGTCCCCGAAGCTTCTGGTGTTTTGTCATCCTTTGGATCTTTCACAGTAAGCGATGAAAGGCAGCATGTCAAAGATGACTCTGCCAGAAAACCAGAAATTCCTTTGTGTCCATTGGCAGAAGCAAGGTCAGCTGGAGTTCTAGACAAAGGAAATTCAGGAGTTGGATCTGTCAATGCTCCTGGAGCAGCACCCAGCGCTACGAGGAGAGCAACTGTCTCTTCTCTGTTTTACAGCAATTTGGGAATCAAGAGAGCATCCTGATTAGCACTCCCAAAAAACAATACCAAAAAATTGCTATTGAACAACCTATCTTTAGACAAAAAGAAAAAAATGAAAACGTACTTGATTTGTTTACCATTTTTTTAAAGTATGTGCATGGAGTTAGGCAATATATAGCTTCAACTTTCAGACAACAAAATCTGATGTTTCATCAGTTAGACATAATTGACAAATCATATGGTGTGTTTTCCTTCAAATCTTACAAAAGATGAAGAGAAAAACGTGCTTTCCAAATATCTTTCAGTTGCGGACATTCATAGCAGGCTTCTCATTTCGATAAAAAACAAAAAAAATATATTGTGGAATTTTAAATATTTTTATTTTTTTAAAAACAAAAAGAATCAAGGTTATAGGCCCAGAAGACAACTAATTGGGAAGTACAGCTTCAATCATATCCATATCAAAAAAGTTATTTGAGAATCAAGAGAGGTTTTTGCCTGCCAAAGAATGCAGCCCAGTGAAGAGCAGTCCAACCATTTGCATCTCGAAAGTTGATGCTGACACCAGCAGCCAGAGTTGGTTTTATGGCCCAATCATAACCAAGTGCTGCTGCTATATGCAGCACACCTTGCCCATCATCATCCAATACACTTGCTCTTTTCCCACTTTCAATCACTTTATGAAGGAGCCAAGAATACAACTTCTCTTTTAACAGCTTCTGAAGCATCTTCTTTTGAGCATCAACTTGGGACAAATCTTTACATGAGATTGGTTCTGTCATTTGACAATTTTCATCTTCCTCCTTCAATAACATGATTTTACTAACCAATTTCTTCTTTTCTCTATCACTATCAAAAAGATGGTCAGGAGGATTGGATGATCTGAGTAACATTAACCTCTCAAGACGCAGATGAAGATGAGTTGCAGTGGCATCATCACCATATACATCTGTGATGTCTAAACTCTTAGCAGAACCTACTCGAAAATCAAATTCTCGCACTTCACTACAGGCTAACCTGTTGGAACAGGTAACATAGAAAGGAACTCTGGCAACATCGTGAACAGGAGAATAGCAACAAAGAATCCCATCTGCCAAAATCTCTGCTGGAACTTCAATTTTGCCAAACATACAAGACCACTTACATCTCATTACATCTTGCGGGCTCTTCAAAAATGTTCCAACAACATGGACCTATTTCATAGTGAAAAAAAAAAAGAGAGCATCACAAATCCATGGTTTATTCACCAGAGTAGTAGTTGCAGAATTTGAAGAGACATGAGCAAAATAAAATGATGATGATGATCTGTGTGAGAGAGAGAGGAAAAGAAATTAACATAAGCCACGGTTAGGATAGTTCAACAAAGTCAGAGATCCAACGACCAATGATGCCTTTCCAAGTTAGATTGTCACACACACACGTCAGGTCAGCATATGCTGTTTTTTTATACATTGAAGAAAAGGTTAGCATATTCTATAACATTAAAATATGCAAATAAAAATGTAAGATGCAAACCAAGGATTCACTTGTCAATGGATCTATTAAATCTATCAACCAAGCCTATTCCTATTTCCCTTCTGCTTTCTATACTCTACCACAAGTCCACCATTTCCTGTTGTTCTCCAACTCTAACAGCTCCTTCCCTAATTCCCTTCTCCCTCCAGCACTCCACCACCACTGATTCAACTAAAACAAAAATATGACAGCGGCCACTACAAACCCACTTGACAGAAATAATATCTCTGTATTGTCCAGTACCCAATCCCAATTTCAAGGTTCATTACCAAGCTTAGCAATTGATCAAGCACTACGTCAATCAACCATATTTAAGTACTTCTCCTCAAACAAACAAATACATCTCCTTACAACTGGCTCAACCATATTTCAGGTTCTATTGGATGACCAACCTCTCCAATTCAAAAGGATATCATTCATTTGGACCACTGATTGGTTCTTTTTAATATGAAGATCACATTAAAGCGGTAGCATAAATAAATACCATGGCAAGCATTTGATGATTTTTAACAACCGACAAAATACCTCTGTTTCAGAGTCTGTATAAGCCCAGTTAGGAGAAAAATCAACAATGCTGAAAAGCTGGTCTTGAGACAGAGAAGGGCTCAATGATGAGTCATCAACTACATTCTCACATTCAACAGTACTCCATGCAATACCAGAGGAGGACTTCATATTCAAATCATCAACCTCCTCAAGTTCTTTAGCGATCCAACGAGAAAAGCTGTCAACTTTCTTCAAGCCCTCTTCTCCATCTAGGAACGTTTGCTTGAGAATGAAACTATACTTGTTATTTCCTTCCACAGACATGATATTCTCAGAACTGAATGGGGCCGCATGGTGTTGCTCATCTGCAAGCTGCACTTGAAGGTTGTTTTGCACAAGTTGCTCATTTTGCTGGACAGGACCGTCAAAAAATATCTCCAGTGCATTTGGAATATTCCCATCAGGTGTTCTTTGCTCATATAACCTGGTACTTAGATCATACCCCAAATCTGAATCTAAAGTTGGGTTCATGAGGCCCTGCAGCAAGAGTAAGGAATTGTTTTTTTCAAAAGAATGTGTATGAACCAAAGCACGGAAACATCATATACTACAAAGAAAAAAAAAAAAAAAAGATGAACAAACATCCACAAAGGAATAAGTGAGAAGCAATTAAAAAAACTCAGATTCAGTACCAAACAGAAATTGTATTATCTACGGATTTTAACATTTTCCCAAACCAACCCTCTGAAGATACATGGATTAGCTGGAAAACTAAAAACACAGAACGAAAGTAGCAAGGAAATTATTAAATATGTAAGGGTAAATCTTTGCATTTCATAGATAAATATGTCATTAGATATCTCATTTTGAACATCAAGTGTAGATTTTTACATATTAAATATTTCACTTTCAAAAAAATTAATGTTTTGGAACTAAAGCAGTGTTAAATAGAAAATGTCGAGGTAGCTATCAACAAATTACAGAGTCCTAAAGATATTTGGTATCAATAAAATTGTGCCTAACTTCACCCCAAAAGGCACTTAAGGAGAGGAGGATTGCCCGAGCCTTAAAAGGCTTACTAAGCTCTTGCTCCTAATCAATGTGGGATATTAAAACACATCCTCGAGCTCAGGAATGGATGTTGATGTGGGATATTAACTCACTTAGCACACTCTTTCATGCCCAGGATATTAACTCACTCAGCACACCCTTTTATGCCCAAGAATAGATATCTAGCTATCTACGACAGACAGAAAGTGTGTGGGATAGGTTTTAAGTGGTTCATACAGAAGGAGGAACAACATCTTAAACTCAAACAATAAAGCATTGAGTTATGGGCCTTTTCTTGTATATAAACTACTCAAACATTAAAGCATTGAGTTATGGACCTTTTCTTGTATATAAACTACTCTTAATCTTTGCTCCTAATTAATGTGGGAATTTGACTCACTTCAACACACCCACTCACACCTAAGAGTGGACACCTGACGCATGAAGTTTACAGGATTGGACATCTACCAGTGGCACACAAGACTGGACACCTGGAGAAGCCCAACATCAAACTAAAGGCCTGAACATTTTATGCATGAATTTACAGGATTAGAAATCTGTGGTTTGCCCACATGGACAGATACCTGTGAGAACCTCAACATTGAACTAAGAGCCTGATCATCTGATGCATGAAGTTTACAGGATTAGATATCCGCAGGTGGCCCAAGTAGGTTCTAATACCATTATAAAACTGAGCCAACTCCACCCAAAAGGCGCCTTAAAAGGAGGAAGATTACCCAAACCTTATAAGACTTATTAGGCTCATGGTCCTAGCTGATAAGAAATATTAACATACTTGACAGGCATAATTTTGGAAGGTATCATATAAATTTAGTTCTGTTCACAATGTTACCAATATGCACAACCATCATTCTATGCGAAAATTTCTGCATCTTAAATATGAAAAATACGTAAGGTCAGCCATAGTTCTCAAATAAACTTCCCCTCATTGTAAATACACAATCAAGATATCAGAAGTGATGTTTTTCATTAGCATTTCACTAGACAACAGGAGAGAAGCTCTTTTAACAACAGTACAGAACCTAGACCAGAATACAATGATGAATGCTGCACAATCTCAGATACTACGTTTTATCTATTCGATTACCAACTACAATCATAGGAAGTCTCAGTAAATCAGAGAATATTGAAACAGTAACACACCTGCCAGTTAGATTGGAGTGGCAGAGAACCATCAAACCTATCTCTGGTAGCATTTCCAGGAAAGAAAACCTCACCCATGTTCATATTCCCTCCAATCCCTATATTGCCAGCTTGGCTAGAACTTGCTGATACAGGAGAAGCTAAGTTACCATATCCTGTAGTACACTGTTGCAAGATCTCCTCCCAGGACGTCAAACTTTGGGAGTCAATATTATGAGTAGCATTATCATTATTAGCCAATCTATCTCCATGAAGAACTGAGATGGGAGCCACACCAGAATTTGAAGACTGAACTTCGCGATTTTCTGTCAGAAAGGTGTAAAAGTAAAAAAATCAAATTTGAATCTCAATTCATGCATGATATTTACATGAAGAAAAATATAAATGGGCCATATACAACAGGAAAGGAATACTAGAAACAAAAGCACCACCTACCTGAAACAGGATGTGGAAGATGAGAACTCAATAGACCACCATTTATTTTGCCAATCACCAAACTATTCTGCATTTGGGATGACTCAGGAAAGTAATATCTGGAATTCACCTGGTGACTATCAGCTGCAACAAATAGTACACAAGTCACTTTCAAGCCAAATCACAGTTATTATCCACCTTCACAACAACATCCACGTTTCCCCATTGTATAAAAGGAGGTTGAAAAGGACCAAGAGAAAAGAAGCATGTCACCTGAATCATTATCTTCACATGATGATGAAAGGGTGCTTGTTGGGCTGGTAGAATCTGTTTTTCCTGAGGGTTCTTTATTGTGATTTGTGGGAAAGCTGTTTGAAGGGCTGTTACTTGTTCTGCTACCCTGAGGACATATATACCGAAATCTGAGTCTAAAATAATTACATCAGCAGAAATTATATACTATCTGGAAATTATGTGAACATATACTTTCTTTATAAGCAAAAATGAATCTCTGAAGCGGAACATGGACTATAATTGTCACGTTCAAAGCTTATACCTAGATTAGAAATCCAAACAATCTTACAAATAACCTCAAAAGGAGCAACGAGTGCTTCTAGAGCAAAAAAACAAAATAACAACACCCAATAGAAATCCCGCTGATACGCAGGGTCTGGAGAGGTCCAGTAATACGCAGCCTTAACCCTAACTAGTAGAGAGGCAAAACAAAATACTCTGATGCTAAGAAATGTTCATACACAACCAAAAGCTGCAATGTCTGCATTTCTCTGTCAGTAATTATTATTAAGTGCACAAGTAATTTGGAACACTTCTGCCCCAACATCCCAACACCCAATAAAATAATGTAAATACAAAGAGCACGCAAAACATAGATTTAATCCCATGAAGAGGAACCAAGCATGAAATATTTAAATATGTATATGATCAATACTCAGAAAAACAAGAATGCTCACTATTGACTTTTGGATCAACTCAGCCATCTAAAATTAGTACATTTGATACTTGTTCTCATATCACTACAAGTCAAATACTGCTTTAAGCATCCACAAGCAACAACCAAAACCACTAAATCAAACTGCACCTAGTTTCGCTCATGTTTAAAAATCCACTAAAGCATTAGCATTTTAAAACCTTTTATAGCCAGAATGGCATGCAGGAGTATATACAGTATTTGGTTATATATCCCATGAAAATATTGAAATTTCAAAAGAACTACAACGAAGCATACAATACAGAGTATGGGAATTATTTAATACCTTTATTTCCAGGTAGTGGACAAAAACTATATGCATCAACTCCCTGCAGCATGGAGCATGTTTGTATAAGAATACAGTGAAGTGAAAGGCAGGATACAAAGCTACAGTAACAATAACAGCACATGCTAAACTAAAAGATAAAAGATCACAGCTTGAATTTTAATTTGAAAATTAAAGAAGCATCAAGGACAATAGATCATAAACGTACTGAAATTGAGGGGATACGATGAACTCTCCCTTTTCTTGAGAAAGGAAAATTAGTATTAGAATAAAGTACAAGGAGAGATAAGCAGGGGGAGAGAGCAACCACCTATAGATATCTCATTCTGCAATTACACAGAATGTTCCTTCTATAAGCATGTATTTTGAGCATTAGAGGGGGAAAAAAAAGGGGAACAAATTGAATATATTCTCACCCTTATTCCTTCACAACAGATATTTTACACCTAAAATTCATATAGCTCAAGGACTACAAATATTCATGTTCTGTTCAAACTACACAAGTGATTGCAATTATGATTTTTCATTCTGGATCAGTTACATTAAAAGTTCCAGGTAAAATTTCGCCTTTTGGTGCTCATTATGAAGTCAAGAAGATTATGTCTAAGCTGAGGCACAAATGCTTATAATAGCCAATGGTGAAAGACACAATAGGACCATCGGCACAAATGTTTATTTGTATAGATGATTGCTATTTAGTGATGCAAGAGGTGAAATTATAAGGCATGCGAGAAAAACCCAGGTGAAATTGAGAAGTAGAGGTGCCAAAAGGAGGAACAGGAGTTCTAGGCACTAAACTATTGAGTGGCAAGTGAAATCAAGAAGGATATCAGGGGAACATAGTTTTGGATCAGTCAAAGGTACAACTGAAGTACATATGAGGTGATGTAAAGTTTACAAAACATACATTAATTATAGTCCCCTTATAAAAAATTTGAGGGCAACTGTGAGAAAAGTTTATATCACAACAAGCTAAAAGATTCCCACTTACTGTATAAGTATGATGTTGGTAAATGGAGCAATGCAACGCGCCTTAGACAAATGTTGAAATATGCACACAAAAGTAGGTTAAGAGAAAGAAACTATCCTAACAACCGCACTCACGCCAAAGGGGCACTAAATCAGATTGGGAATATGTATTTCCAAAACCACAACTATTGTGAGAATTCATTTCATAATGATGCAGGAGCCCCCATTCCAAAGTCCAAGATTCTTATGTAATTTAGTCCCATTAGTGTGTTGTTTTCTTAATTAGTTTAGACTTTAATATGTGTTTCCTATTATGATTAATTCTACACAAGTCCAGTAGTAGGTGGCTGCAAGATTTTTCTTTAGAGGCATTGGACTTGTCTTTCCTATTTCAGTAGTATTTCTGACAAGACTGGTATGAATAAGGTTTTCGCTAGAGAAATACAACCACCTATGTATTTTGATTTTTTTAAAGGATTTTGTTATAAATAATTTTCCAGGCACAATCAACTCTATTCTAGCCCTAGTATAATGAAACCTGTTCTCCTAAACCTTCTCTGCATCACGTGGCAGCAACACTAAAGTTCCACTTAGTCCTACATCACCGCAAAGATTTTTTGCTTCAAAACTATGGTTGATCATGATAGAAATCAAGAGAGAGGCAACCAGCCAACAAAATGGTGACTCGAGTCTTGCACCTAGCTATATCGATAAAATCAGTGGATCTTTATCAGTTGGAAGGTTTTAAGTTAAAAGCAACAGAGTAAGTGTCAAGTATTCCTTAGTAAGCAAGCTAACAAAAAGAATCCAATTCAAGGAACCACCTCAATACTGAACCAAAATTCAGCAAGGATGCCAATATTGTTTCTTTGGAAAAGGCAATGCCCAAAATATAGATTTCTATACTTACCCTAGTTGTTTAGAATCCTTCTTTGTTCCGGCCACAATTGATCTTATTCTAGCCTTAATTTGTTGAAACTTGTTACCCTCAACATTTCTATAAATCACAACCAAACAGATAAAACAAAACTAGAACAGAAACAAGATTAAGAAATTGTATACATAAACTTTTGGTGCAAGTATCAGACATATTTCTGAAAGGAGCAAAAACTATGGAGAGGATGAAGAGTAACCATTTTAGATCATTCATTTAATTCCTCATTACTGATCACAGTTTCCCATTCCCACATGTTCTACATATGTGCCAATTTTCCTCACTATATTGAAGTCAAATATGATTTTTATGTTTTTGGTACTAGATAAATAAAATTTTGAGGGATTAATTTTATACTAATTTCCTTCCTATGTCGGTATGATTATTATCTTTCAGGTGTGCATAGATGCAAACATTCTTGTAAAAGAATCTTTTCATGTAGAGAAATCATAATAGAATCTGCACTTCATTAATACTTTCCATTGACTAAGATAGTTAACAGCGAAGCATTTCCTATAAAAGCTGCTCTATCTCCTGACTTTCCAATCGGCATTAACTGTCTTTCATGAGCATTATCCAAGTCATGTAATAGCACAAACAGAGGCTCACCCGGTGAGGTGCATTGTTATTCGAGTGTAGATATCTCTTTAGCAAAGTCAGAGAACACTGTTCCTTGACAATGAACATAAAAATCGTTTAACAAGTACAATTTGAAAATAAAACAGGACTTGAGAATATTTAAGATTCATCTTCGTCTTCTTTATCTCAGCTTTTCTATGTGCCTGACACCTAATATTGAAAAACTTTTGGAAAACTATGTGCAGAAGCATGTCATGTATAAGAAAATTAGACAATGTCCCAAAGAAACTAGTTTTAAGAGATGATCGTAGAATTGGAAAAATAAAGTAAGAGGACACTTGGAAGTCTATTAGCAGATTGTACAGATTAAATGTACCATGGATGCTCATTTAAACTCTTAAGGAATAGTCATCACCAAACGACAAAACCAGCAGCCCATAAATCATTAAAAATATAAAACGGGTCCTACTTACTGTTCAAGCATCCAATAGCTGCGCCTTTGAAAACTTTCATTCTCCTCTCCATGGGCATAATAACAGTGCAGTACATCAACACTCCCAACCTAAATTGTTTGAAGAATGTCATCTTTTTGAATGATATGAACCTTTTTATTTTGTACACAAGTAAAGGCAGCATCTTGGAAGTTAGATGATAAAGAAATTGGCAATTTCTACATCCATTTATCATATGCTGAGTCCAAAAAACACGTCATCACTGTTTAGTCTACCTTCAGCTTTTCATGAGCTTCCTTCACAGTCTTTCCATCCTTTTTCTTCCTCCAGTTATGCCCATCCTTTCTAAAGTATCTTAAGACCTTCCGATCAAAGAGAAAGAGAGAACCACCTAGCATTATTGGGAAAAAGATTGTGAATCTATGATTCCTAATGTACAAGAAACAGTGTGAAGCATGAATTTGTTAAGTAAATACCTACTGTTGAGAAAATGATGCAAAGTATGAAATAGAATATCACAAGTTTCTCATATAGATTTTGATAAAATTAGCAGCAACATACTTGGTGGTCTATTCGGAGGCTCCGACAAAATATGAAATTTTTGATAGTTGCGCAGGATTTCACAAATCTCAGCAGGCCGCAGCCATCGATGCTGTGCTTCTATAAATAATTGATCAATATCTGTACAAGAAGAGCCAGACAATTAATGAAAAGTACTAATAATACTCAAAAAAAAACTATAACGAGAATAAGAAGTGTATGGATGACACCCAAAACACTTGCTGCCTATGATCTCAGGTTATGACGAAGAAAATAAAAGTATGACTCATCTTTTTTCCGTAACAAGGACTGAACTTTAGAAATACACCCTGCTTGGAATCCAATGATATTGATGTCTATTGCCATACTTGACTAACGCATGTTCCTATCGCACAAATCCTCATAAATTCTTTTTCCTATTCATTTGAACATTTACTACAGATAAAATTAATTTCCACTACACCCGTTCTTACGAGCAATGGTTCAACAAGTAGACAGGTTCAGTCAAACAATATTTTCATTACGAGATAACAAATCAGGAAAACCTCAGCTAAATCCAATCAAAAGAAGCCAGCAAATTGACTGAGCTCGAAGTCAACTGAATAGTTTAGTTAATGCAACCCTAAGCACAGATATAAACAGCAACCATGTACGAATTCAGTTTCCCATGGAAAAGCCGCAGAAGCCCACTTTCCCAGTGAATAAAACAAGAAACAGCTAATAAAATTAACACTAAATTAAACAGTTTGCTGAAGTGAACTGAACATAAAGTAACCAGCTGAAATTCTCGCAGAAAAACAACATCAAACTTCGCAAACAAATGGATCTAAACAACAGAATCAAATAAGAGCGTGTAACGAGTGAAAAACAAAAGGAATTTAAACAGCTCTAACCCAAACGCGGACTGAGTCCGTATGATCCCCGATCCGCCATGAAACAAGAGGAAAAGGAGATCAGAGGTTGACCCAGATACACCAAAGCTTGTATAAGCTTGATTTGTGGTAAAAGAAGGGATTTTTCGAAGGGGTTTTGAAATTGGGGATCGGACTATTAGATATTGGAGTGTGATTTGTGAATTTATCAAACCCAGGTATACTTTTTCTGGGGGAGGTGTGAAAAGGGAAGCTAAAGAGAAAGGTCAGGCCTTGATAGATAGAGAAGTAGTGGGGACAAGGAGACCCTGCTGTCCAATTGCCTACGAACATCTGGCAGAACGCAAAGAACATAGTTACTTGGTCTTTTTTCCCTCATTTTAATTTTTTTTTTTTGGAATATTTTCCTCTTTTTGATTCAAACAACTTCGATGAAGCTGCTAAATCATTGTCACAACTAGATCCTTAAATTGGCATAAAGTTGAAAGGACAAGTATTCAGAGGTAGTTGTGTTGTTCCCTTTTTTTGTCTGTGTACTTTGTAGTAAAAAATATGATAAAATTAATTGTTTTAATATATTCAAAGCCTGGTTGTAAAGGGTAGTATTTGAACAACCAATAAGGTTATTTATTTGTGACTAAAAATTTATAGGTTCGAGTTACGAAAACAGTTTTTTTGTAAAAACTACAAAAAAAAGATTACGTATAATTGATGTCTTTCACTTGATCTTTATAAAGCGAAAAAATTAAGGGACCGTTTGGTTCTACTTCTATTTTTCAGTTGTAGTTTTTAGTTTTTTTATATATTTTTATTTATATATTACCTCTACTAGTTAGGGGTAAGGCTGCGTACTACTAGACCTCCTCAGATCCTGCGCAGAAGCGGGATTTTCACTGGGTGTTGTTGTTGTTGTTGTTATTTATATATTTTTAATGATTTGATTCCTTTTTTTTAAGAAAATCATAACTAAAAAGAAAAAAAGAAAAAAAATAGAACCAAACAGCTCCTAAATTTATTGTATTTGTGTTTTTTTAAAGCCGTCACAATTATTTTAAAGTTTTGAGACGATAAATAAAGTTCTAGTTGTATATCAACTCCAATTTTTCCTTTAAGCCCTCTTAAAATCCTTTAAATGCACATGTTGTTGTATGTAACTAAATGTTGAATGAAGAATGTGATGTAACATTTTGGTCACATACATAACGTCCCTGTACTTCAACCAAAGAAACGGATTTCGTTTCGTTCCGGTGGGTACCGGGTGGAACATTCCCTTTCCGCCCGAAAATCGGAACGGAACCGACCAAAGCAAATTCGGTCGTCGGTACTGCGAGGTACCGATGATTTCGGGTGGTACCGGCCGGAAACGTAATTTTTAAAAAATATTGAATTTAAAAAATAAAAAAAATTAATTTTCACTCTTCTTCTACCCGACCCCCACCCCCTTTTGCTTATGTTTTCTTCTCTCTCAAAACTCACTCCTCATTTTCATCTCTCACCTTCTCATCACTGTCCGTTTTTTGGTCTCACCTCCGGCGACCACTCCAGCTACTTCGGTGACCAACGCTGCTCCTCCGGGAACCACCCAGCTGCTCCGGCGACACCTCCTACACGTACCGACGTCTCCTACACAAAATTTGGTTTTTTTTTTTTCAATCTCATTCTCACACTACAAATCCATTTGAAGCACATTTCTCTCAACAAATGTTAACAATTTCATATTTGTAGGTTAAATTAAAAAAATTGG
>JANIMX020000027.1:4784693-4797227 GCA_024582655.2 Erythroxylum kunthianum
TATTACACTTATACCCAATTTTCATATAAATGCCTAAAATACCCTTCAGTCAACGTTCCTTTAGTCAACAGAAAACGAAACTCGATATCGGGTAACGTTACAAAACGAAACCCGATATCGGGTTTCGTTTTATGCATTTGGTCAACGCTCCTTAGTCAACAGAAAACGAAACCCAATATCGGGTAACGTTACAAAATGAAACCCGATATCGGGTTTCGTTTTATGCATTTGGTCAACGCTCCTTTAGTCAACAGAAAACGAAACCCGATATCGGGTAACGTTTCAAAACGAAACCCAATATCGGGTAACGTTTCAAAACGAAACCCAATATCGGGTTACATTTCAAAACAAACCAATTTCGTTACTCTTGCTTGACTTTTAAAACATCTTAAATCCAAAAAACCTAACTACCTTGTCGCAGTGAACATAAGTCGATCTGCAGAAGTATGAGCTAATCTCAACAGAGCATAATTTTTTATTAAGGGTATTTTAGGCATCTTACATAAATTTTGGGTATAAGTGTAATAAATTTGTTTGAGCGGCTGTAAACGTTTTTTCACCAAAATATGGCTAAAAATGAATTTTGAATTTGAGATATTATTATATTAAGTAATTTCCACTAAGGAGCAAATTGGTCAACAGAAGACCAATATCAAACAGTTGGTGAAATGGGCTCTAGAAGGGTAAGGTCACCTGGGTACAAGTGGTTGGTTTAGTAGTTTTAGAATAATGGTTGAGGTGATTTAAAAAATGGTACAGATCCCGCATCAAATCTTTTTTATTTTTTCGCTAGTTAATGGTAGTTCTTCAAAATTGAAATTAATTAATGTTACAAATATAATCATTTTCAGTCACACTATATAGACTGTGGACAATGGAAATAGGATGGGTTTTTTTTGTTTAGATAAAGGAATGCTCCAAAGTTGATATCTATTAAGAATGTATCCAAGTTGGATACATCATTTAGGCAATGATTGAAACCATTATAGAAATGTCCATAGAAGGGACATATAATTTATTAATTCAACACATACCGTTAAAAACATATAAAAATAAAATAAATATTTTGAATTGATAAATTATACTATAAAAAGTTTGAAATTTAATTAAGAAGTTTAACATTAATATAAAAAAACCTTATAAAAAACACCTAAGAAAGTTATCCCCTTCAAACCTTTGTCAATTGACATGGAATTTAACATGCATTTCCATGCCTTGTAACATGAAAAGGCCAAATCAAGGTAAGAGATTGAGCAATTCAAAGTTCTTATCTTTTATGGTCCCTAAATTCAAGGCTTTGAGATGGCCATGAATTACATAAGATACAAAATCAGTTCAGACAAGTCATTCTAGGTTTGTGTGAATTGCATAGCTGGTTAGGGATTGGAATCTCTGAATTGAATGCCTCTGGTAACTCGCCTCTTCACCAAATTTATTTCTATATAAAGGCCTTGTAATGACTTCAACACCAACACGCTTTTTCTACTCACATAATTGAAGAATGGCAGCCATTTCTGAGAAAGTCATTGCAATGCCTGAAGAGGACAAGGTGAATGGTGATCAACAGAAGGAAGCTAATGGGGTTGGTTGTGAGAATGGGACAGAGACAAATGGAGAGCCATTCTCAGAAAAAGCTGCAGAGGAGACAAGTACAGATGGGGAAGAAGCCATTAATGAGAAGCCAAAGCAGGAAGAACAGGGTGCAGTTGAAGTTGAACCAAAGACAGGTGTTTCCTTCCCAGTAAAGTTGGATGATGGGAAACAGCTGATCAGTGTTGGTTTGAGAAAGAAGTCCATGCTTGGCTTGGGCATCAAAATTTATGGATTTGGTAAGTATTGTTCTTCCAAAACCTTTCAGTTCTTTCAAATTCAATCCACACTTGAATATCAGACGACCTACTTGTACTTGGATAAAATAATATAGCATAATCAATGGCTATCATTTACAAAATTCCAGGGATATATGCGGATAGTGAGAAGCTTAAGGATCTTCTCAAGTTGAAAATTGGAAAAGCACCAGCAAAACCAACAAAGGAACTGTACCAGTTGGTGATTGATAGTGACGTATCAATGACGGTGAGAATGGTGGTTGTGTTCTCTTCTCTCACCATGAACATGGTCAAAAAGAATTTCGATGAAGGTCTTGGAGCTTCCATAAAAAAGCTGACTGGTGGGAAGAAGAATGACGAGCTCGTAAACATGTAAACGTCCATTGTTACAACTATTAAATGAGCTCTATTCACAAAGTTTAACATCTTTTCTTGTTTCTTGATAGGCTCCTAGGCCAAGCTTCTGATGACATTAAGCTATCACCAGGCTCCATACTTGAGATTTCTCGTCTTCCTGGTCATGTTCTCCAAACTAAAGGTATGGAAATGCATTGACATGATTATGGAGTCGTATAAATGCAGAATTTGAGATGAAGTTCGTGTTTGATGTGGGCAGTAATGGATGAGCAGATCAACAAGGTGGAGAGTGAACTTCTCTGCAGGGCATACATTCATTTGTATCTGGGAGATGATCCTTTGGACAAGGATGCCAAAGAAAAATTTGGAATATCCTTGCTTTCCTTCTTCTGAAATGTCCTCCATGAAAGCCATTAAGGAATAAGGCTCAAGTCTAGTCCAAACTCACTGAGAAACTACTTAATAAGAATGATAATTTAGCAGTGAGACTGAAATTGTAGTCAGTTCTATGATCACATCTCAACTAATGTTATTTTCAGAGAAATTAATGATACCATATTCAAGAAAATCTATGTTTATCTCTTTCTCCATACTCATGCCAATTATGGAACTATTATATTATTAAGGAAATTTCACAATGTATAGATACAATGAGAATACGCCCTAATGCAGGAGCTTAAATGGTGGAATGGAACACAGTTTTGACATAAACTTTAACGGTTCAAATATAAAGTAAAAACTAAGCTCAATTGAACGCAATCTTTTCCTTATTTTATTTATAAATAGATTGTTTTCGTAACTTGAACTTATGATCTTTCAATCACAAAAAATAACTTTATCAGTTGCTCCAAAACTCGTCATCTTTTATCTAATTTGGATGTGATAGGAAAATGTGTACTCTTTATCATAAAAATATTCTAATTAGTTAATACTTTTTTAAAAAAAATTTTATCTCTATATTAAAATTATTAAGATAATAGCTCATAATAGTATAACGCCAAGCTTCATAATAATATGTATTAAAAAACTAATGAATTCCTTTTTAAATGTCTATGATAATACAAAGTAATAGATATAATTTGCAAAAAATACAAATCATAAAAAAGCCCAAGTCTTTTAACTCTAAAAACCAATAACCATAAGAAATATAAAGTATTAATGAATGATTACAAAATTCAACCAATTTGACCAATTCAACTATAAAAATTTTGAGCCAACTAATTTTTCAGTTCGATTTTTAACTTTTCGATTCAATTTATTTTAATAATTCTTGTTGATAAAAACCGATCAATTTATTAATTAATTAGTAAATTTTCGTAAATTACAAAATTCTTATAAATAATAAAAATTAATTTTAATTGATATTTTCTTTTTTTAATTAAACTTTATATTCTTGAACTGTAAAACAAGAACTCTTTCAATTTCATTTCCAAATTTTTAATTTTATTTAATTCTTAACCGATTTTATAATAATTAATATTAATTGATCATTTTAAATCTTAAATTAATTGTCTTATGAATTTAACTTCCAATCTAACTTGTAAAATATTGGTATTAATTGTTTGATGAAAGCTTTCCATAGAAGTTATATTGTTCTTCTTAGAGTGACTATAACTTTCATCAATTATACGCAGTATTTTCCTTATATTTTTTATAAATATATTATTTTCGTAACTCAAACTCGTAACCTTATAATCACAAAGAAATAACCTTACCAATTACTCTGAAATTCGCCTATTAATATAACTATAACTCAAACCATTAAATGTTACATCTAATTATGAGCTTGTTCGATTTTTAAACCATATTTTTGTTAACCTAAATATCAAGCTTTGATTAAATTTTAAAAAAGAAATATGTTATCGTTGGCATATATGATTTTCCTAAATCCTAATTTGACTATTAATTTCCTTTCCGGAAAGGAAAAGGATTTCCAACCCTAATTCGAGTCTGAAGTTACTTACTAACGACAAATACGTTTCCAATTAGGAACAGACTCAGTTAGTCCATATAACCAAGCCTTTAGCTGTTGTTCAATTTCAGAGATATTACTATTAGACTTACTAGTACCGTCCACCGTGTCGTCGAGCGAAAGAATGTTGAAGCTCAAAACTTCGGATGGAGCTCTTATCGAGGCAGAAGAGAGCTTGGTCGCCATGTCCGAAACACTTAGATTCTTGATCGAGGACGTGACCGACTGCGAGACTATTCTGATCCCCAACGTCGACGGCCCCACGATGAGCATGATCGTGGAATGGTGGAGGAAGCATGCCGAACTGAGCAGCGATCCTGAAGCCGACGAGGAGAGTCGGCGGAAGGCGGTGGAAGACTTTGAGGCAGGATTTCTGGTCGACGACACCGACGTTCTCTACGATCTGTTAATGGCGGCAAACTATCTGAACATCCGTGACTTGCTTCACAAGGTAGCGAAAAAAGCTGCGGATCTCATGAAAGGCAAGACAGTTGTAGAGATTCGCCAACTGTTCAAGATCAAGAGTGACTTCACAGAGGAAGAAGAGCAAAAGCTTAGAGAGGATAGCAATTGGGCCTTCGAGCGTTCTAAAAACTGACCCAAGTCTTTTAGATCTCATATCAAAACAAATTTCCCATTTATTTTGTATTTTTAGAATTATTTAACAAAATAACAAAGTTAATAAAAACTCGAATATATTTTTAATTTAAAAGTCTCTTTATATATCAATTTTATAACTTGTTAATCGAAAATTTTAAAAATAAACGTATCTCTTAATTATATACTTATAATTCTACGTAGCTTATTTTTCTTGAAAACATTTATCCAAAATTTGAGTTCAATATTACATTTAATTAAAATTTTAAATTCAATTTCACCGCAACCTTGGAGTTGAGTGAAAATATCAATTATACGCAATTTTTTTCTTATATTTTTTAAAAAAAGACTGTTTCTTTGATTCGAACATGTAACCTTCCAATTATAAAAAAGTAATAACTTTAATATTATACAATTCCATTATATTTGCTAATTTAAATGAAGTTATGGTGGAGAATTTTAAATCTCATTGTAGTGTAATGAGGTTCAAAATTATGAATTCTATTCAATTAAACTAAAGAAAAGTTTGATGTATAATCTTATTGGAAAATGTAATCTCAAATCAAGTTAATATTTTCTAATTAAAATTATGTGTACTTTATGATATTAAAACATAAGTAAATACTCTAAAATTAGATAAGACTAAAATAAATAAATAAAATTGTATTAAAATTTGTTCATAAAATAACAATACTTTGAAAACTCTTATAATAGACAAAAATAAAGAAAATTATTCCACTTTCAAGTTCCAAATAAGTTTTATATTTTTTTTAATGAGAAAAAGTGAAAATTTCATTTTTCAGGTTCCAAATAAATTTATTTTTAATAAAATAAAGAGAAATTTCTATTTTTAAGTTCCAAACAAGTTTCAATACATTATTGAAGAGGTAAAAAGAAAATTTGTGAAAAGTGAGGTTGATAAATTGGCTTGAATTAACAAATAAAAATTTGAGTTAATTGATTTTTTTGACTGAATTGTAGATCGAAACCAAACTTTAAGATGATAGAGTAAAATTACTCTTTTGTAACTAAAAAAATCATGGATTCCAAGTCACGTAAACAACTTCTTTGTAAAAAAATACAAGAGAAATGTTGTGTACAATTAATGTTCCTCACCCAATTCTCGAAAAACGGAAAAATTAGGTTTATTGTATTTTATTTTAAAATACAATTAAAAATTAAAAAAAATGTTCCAAGTAGGACAAAAGTGCATCCAACTTTAATTATAAACATCAAGTAAAAATGCAGTTCTTTAATTAAAACAATGTCTAATAAGCAGGGGTCATAACTCATAATTGCATTGAGTGGTAATTAATTGCATAAAAATGAAAAAAGAAAGAAGAAAGAAAAGTGGTGGGTCACTCAAAAACTTAAAATTTGTGAAGCATTTTCTTAAAGACATCACAAGCCCGAGCGGCGAAAGAGGAGCAGACAGGTTACTTACTTTTTATCACTACACATTATTATTATAACTCGTGTTCTATGATTACTTTTTTTTTTACCTTTCCCTTTAATTCCCATCTTGAGAATCCCATGACTCTATAGGTTGGTATTACCTTCCAGTTGCAGAACGAAAGATTCTTACCTTACTCTACACTGACTCCTATACTTGAAAGCAAAAAAAGACTAAAGACAAACAACTATAAGTATAATGTAAGATATTCATTATTTTTATAATGGGAACTCACAGGTTGGTTTGTATCCTTTGATGGGGAAAGAACCTTGGTTGCTTGAACTCTCAATGGGAATCCCACGCCTCTCCACCTGAAAGACACAAAAAATTTAATACATAATCCATGTTCTCTTTTTTTTTTTCTTTTTCATCAGCAAGAATCTCGACAAGTTCGATCTGTTTTGAACTAAGAATTATAATCTTAACAGGTTCATTAGTATGCAGAGTAATTACTCTTGTATAACCTATGGCAATGAAGATTCCTGCTAAAAAATAGCCTATCAGCAATCACTACAAAAAAAAAATCAGGAGAAAATCAATCCAACCTACCTAAAAACAGAATAGTTGATGGGGTTTGCTTCTCTAAAAGGAAAGTTAAAGATACATGCCCAGGAATCTGTTATTCTGTTTCCAAATCAGACGTTCATGAAAAGGACTGGCTAGAGGAATAGCAGAAGTTGCTTCTAACTCAAACAATGGATGCGCACAAAAGCCTAACATCACATCTGCAAGCAACAACCAATATCTATATCAACTTCTTCTCTACCAAATAAGAAGACAGCTAGAGATGGTAAACATCTCCATTATTCTGGGGAAGGAGGGCTAGCCATGGAAGAATATGTAGCGCAGAATATTTTCCATGGTGGGAGAGAAGAAAAGATACACGCTGCTACTGAACTTGCCAAACTTAGTAGTAAGCAGAGACGCAAGGTGGCTGAAATGGGAGTTATCACTCCTTTGATTTCGATGATTCAGTCTCAGGATTTTGAAGCCATTGAAGCTGCTATTTTTGCTTTACTTAGCCTTGCCTTTGGCAGTGAACGGTTAGTTCTACTTCTCCTCAGGAATATCTACTTCTATTGTATGATTATCAATACAATATAGTAGGACACATGGATCATGAGAGCTATCTAGTTTACTGGATATAATGGGGGAGTTATAGTAACAATGATTTTATACTTGACTAAGAAGAGGTTCTGTTTTCAGTTGCTAATAGATCCGAGATTCACTTTTGCAGAAACAAGATTCAAATTGTAAAAGCAGGGATTGTACCCGTATTACTGGAGCTACTTCATTGCCAAAACCAGTCACTGCTTGAAGTCACGATGGCAACTTTCTTGATCATCTCCTCCTGTGGGCCAAACAAGCTAACAATGATGTCCTCTGGGGTTATCCCTGTTCTTCTTGAAATTCTCAGTGACAACTATCCCGATATGAACAACAGAAGCAGCATTAGTCTTCAAGCGAAGCTTGATACTCTCGCGACACTCCACAATCTTGCAACTTGCCATCAGATTGTTCCATCCTTGGTCTCTTCTGGTATGGTTTACAAACTGCTTCAATTGATTCACAGATATGAAAAATCATCAGAGTTGGTCGAGAAGGCAACATCCCTGCTAGAAAATACAACTTACATGTCAAAGATCGCACTGCTTCAGGCTGTTGGCACCGATGACACAATTCGGATACTGGTAGAAACGATTGAAGATGGTTCTCCACAAGGCAAAGAGCATGCACTGGGGATTCTCCTCCAAACATGCCAGACCTGCAGAGACAAATACAGGGAATTGATATTAAGGGAAGGTGTGATGCCGGGGCTACTTCAGTTGAGTGTGGATGGAACAAAGAGGGCCAAGGACATGGCTCAAGAACTACTACTGCTCTTGAGGGATTGTTCAGGATATAGCATGAGTGCCAAACAATCAAAGCATGATCTTTTTCAGCAGATTATGCAGGAAATAGATGCAGAAGGAGAGAAAGTATTAGAAGCAACAACTCCTACACTGTTGGAGGACTTCATGGCAAAGCTCAGGACATGATCTATTTAGTCATTGATTCCTGCAGATTGGGAGAAATTCTGAGATACAACAGTGGCATTTGATGATACTAGTATGCTTGATTTTGTGTAAATAGGATTGATTTTGAAATGCTCTTGATTGATTGAATCGTTGAACATTGGAAGCTGACGAACCTACTAATTTATGAAATGACAATACCTTGACTATTCTCCAGCATGAACAGGGCATTGGTAGCTTTTCAGACGCTATAATGTGCTTTACAGGTTCAATCATTTTCTGTAAGACTAGGATAGGCAATATTCACTCAATAGATAAGCCGCCAACCATTGCTCCTGCTTAGTACTAAGTGCAAGAATTATATATAGTAAGAGACTAACATTTCAATTAAATAGATAGTTCCCAACAACATACAACGTCATAAACAAATTATCTACCAGTCTTACTTTATCATAAAAAAGCAAAAACGAAAATAAATAAATCATCATGGACACAAGTTTATTAATGCATTATCTCCATAAATATCCAGTATTAAAATGAACAGCTCAGCCACCTGAACCAAGGCACCATTCTAGGAAGGAAAATTACTCTCTAGAGCTTGAGAAACATCAACTAAAAATCACCATAACTATGACAAAGATTTGATGAAACATACCACCCTGAAAACAAAAACATAAATGTACGTAAGAGGTTTGGAAAATTATTTATCACTGTTAATTGCATCTGCCTATAATGTGTAAGGGCTTGTTCATCCACAAGCATATACAGTAACGTGCAAATTAGAAGACATTCAGCCTGATCGTTTATATAGGCTATAAGCCACTGCAACTGTTGCCACTGCCCCAACAACAGCGCAAGCTGCAAGTACATCACTTTGCTCCAGTGATCCTATCCAGCCTGACAGTTTACCAAGCCCCTTCTTCCCGCACACTTCAGTTTTCTCGTTTAGCTTCTTTTCTTCACTCACTTTCACACTTTCTTCTTTGCAGCAAGAAAATCCATTAACACCTTGGCAACAGGCACCTTTATTATCCTTGTTAACTTCAGTGTTCCTATCTTCGTACTTATCACTTTTGCTTGAGATTTCTGCACTTGGGACTGGCTGTTCACTGATCCTTTTACCTTCTTCAGCTGCAACCCCCATTTGGCCCCTGTATTTTGCAGTATCCATGTCTTAAATGATTCTAGAGATCAAAACTAGAGAAGAATATGCCTTCGCTAGTAAGAGTATATTTGCCAAGGACAATTGGAGTATTCATAAGCTTTGCTATTTCAATGGAAAGCTAATGTACGTTGCACAGTCAAATGTTTGTGATGGAGCATTGGAATTGGTGTTAGTATGCCCAATTCATGTGTACTGTTCAAGAGTCTACTGTTCTGTATTGCATTTTATTTTCTTCAGTAGTCTTTTAGTCTATTTCCTCTAGATTGGAAGTTTTCCTTGTTAGGAATTCAATTAGAATAAGTTTGTTTTAAAGTTTTCTCATTTAGGTTGAGATTCCATGACTATTAGGTAAAAACTAAAATTGATTCCTTGAATTAATAGAATTAATTGGCCAAGTCTAGATATTTTGATTGTTATGGGAAAAAACCATAAGTTCCTTTACAAATTTTGAATGTTCAGCTTTAGTAATTGCAATGCTTTCTCTCTAGAAGTGATTCCTAAATTATAAAAGTCAGTTCTAGGAATCTATTAGCATTAGGCTAATACTTCTGTCAGTTCTAAGCTATAAGTGATTCTTAGTTTTTTGTTACGAACTCTAAAAGTGATTCCTAGAACTATCCCTTTTCTATAATCCTCATATATAAATTTACAGTTGATGCATGATTTTGATCAAATAATAGACATATTATCTGGCCAACGTTAGTTTGCAAGGTAAAGCATGTGATGGAAACTTACAAACCATCATAAATGCTACAAAATTGAGATGGAATCTTCATGCAACTCAAGTCCTTTTAAACACTAGTCCAATTGGCTATGCATTAAAGATGCTGAAGACAGTCTGAAAACTAACTCATTAAGGATGAAAGCCAGATTGTTTCCAGAAAGTCCTCATTGAGGGAGTAAGCAAAACATAGACATCATCCCAAATGGGAAGAATAGTTTAACATCAGTGTAATAGAGAGCAATTAATAATATCAGCATGCAATAAAACTGTACAAGAACTAACAAAGTTGTGCACACCTCCAAAGCCGCTCTATAATTTTTCCCTCTCCAATATGCTGATCAAGAATCTCAGGCACATCATCAGGAGTAACATAACCATACCTGTAGTAATGTTATCAAATTAATCATTCTTATAATGTGCATCATTACAAGCGAAGGTTCACATCTTACCAGTGACCCACTGTTTTCCCCAGTGAATCTGGAGTGAAGATTATCAAGTTTCCTGCATATTTATGCCCCCCCACATGAGAGCAAGCCTTAACAAACAACTGGTCCTTCAATCCCCGGGACTCAATTCCCTCTTTGAACTTCTCAATTAGTACTGGTCCACAAACACCACATCTCTTGTCACGACTAGTATGAGCACACACAAAGACATGTGAACCAGTCAAAGCCTCTTGCACCCCAGATGCCCATGGCTTGCCATTCACAAGCACAGCATCAACAAAACCATCAACCTCCGAGTCTTTTAAACCCCTTTTATAGAAAAAAAAAAAGTCCCAAATCTCAAATAAATAGCAGTAACTTTGATTAAAAAAAATGACTAGGTAAGACAAACAAAACGAAATTGATACTATCTTCATATAGGAGAAAAAATTACACTTTTCAATAAAAGGAAAAAAATATAAAGAAATGCCTGAATCATCAGGAAAACTTATCTATCAGAAATAAACTGTCATCTGACAATGCTTCGTATTTTCATATATTTGTTAAATAACAACGAGAAAAATCATACTTCAGTAATATGCCTACAAATGAATCATAAATTTCATCCAGAATCCAGAGGTCTATCTTCACATCCAAAAAGCAGACAGAATCTCCAAACACGTGATGAATTGTCAAATATTCACCGCAGGAAAAAAAAGGCTAAAAAATGCAATGCTTGCCTTAGGAGTTAAAACTGCTAATCTGATCCATTAGCGAGGAAGGCAGAACCTTGAAGCAATTAAAGTCAATAATCGCATATACTTAACAAAAGAATATATAAAAAGCATTGCAAAGCAAAAACATTTCAGGAAATAACAATATCTGAAGCTTAAAAGTAACAAGTGAAGAATGATTAGAATCCTCAAAAATCCATCGCAGTGAAATTCAACCAATAGTAGTTCTCGAAAACTATGAAAGATCATTAAAATAAACAACTCACTTGCATTTGATCATTTCGGGAAATATCAAGACATCTCCTTCATTCCCTTCGCATGCCTCGCATATCGTCAGCCTCGTCTATCAAAAACCAAAATGAGACAGAATTATAGTTCTATTGAACTTAAAACATCACCAGAAATCACTAAGCAAAGCAAAGCCAATCTCCCAAACCTTATTAGAGATATCACTCTTGCGAGCTTTGAGAGCGGAGTCGAGGAGCTTCGGGAAAGGATCGTCTTCAGAGGCCTCGACGCGCGGTAGCCACGCGTCGGGGCTCTTGTAACAGAGGAACACGTGACGATCATACGGATCCACCGTGCCAGAGAGTTTGCTCTGGTACATCTCCGCTCTCTTGAACCCGAACTTTCCATCCTCGTCGGCGGATAACGTCGGGGCCATCGCTGAACCTCTCTCGGCCGCCGTCGAAACATTCTCGCCGTCCGTCATCGATAATCGACGTACGACTTTTCCGGCGGTTCTTCTACCGACGGTTAAGGTTAGGGTTCGTGGGAATTGCAGAGAGCAAGGCGAGAGGGAATGGAAATGAAGATTGGAAGACACAAGAGGGCGGTTACGGTGCGCAATGCGCATAAGTTTGGGTTTTTGCTGATTCAAACGAACTGTGTTTGGGAGCTGCTTGGGAGGGAATATAAAAGCGCAGGTGGAGCGTGGATACACGCGCTATGGGGATGGAAAATAAAGAAAAATCATAATTGAGCTAAATTAATTTTAAAATGTTTGAATTTTTCAAGTAATTTTGATAGGAATTTTTTATATACATAAAATTTATAGATTATTTAATAAAAATATCAGCTCTATCAATTGCAATATTCTTTTGGAGCTTTAATAGGGAATTTACTTATATTGTATTATGAATATCTTGATTTATTTATATTTGGGCTTAACCAACTCAAATTCTATTGTTTAATTTTGTAAAATTGATTTGAAATACAAATTCTGCTAATTAATTTATTATTATTAAAATGTTTTAAGGTTAT
>JANIMX020000027.1:4813359-4825466 GCA_024582655.2 Erythroxylum kunthianum
ACCTCAAGTAGAGGGTACAATTTGTAAATCTGCACAGGATGAACAAACTAACCAGTAGTAGTCTCTCTTGCTAAACCTCCTATAAATATCTTTCTGCAACATGTTGAGTAATATTAAACAAACGGGTTTCCAAAAACGTAAATGGCAGTTCAGATATACCAGAAGAAAAACTCAAAATACATTCACAAAAAACAGAAGCTGTTTTGATCACATTTTGCTAAACTGATGGAAAGAATTTCAATTGAGCAACTAAATGAATAGAACATAACTAGCATTTTTTTTTTTTTGGCACCTGGAGGTGTCTAAACTGAAAAGTGTACGAAAACATTTGACGCAAACAAAGCAGAGAAAACCGATCGAAAACATTTATATAAATTACGAAAACAAAGCACTCAAATTAGACTACTAAAATCTATCTTCTTCTCATCGCATAGGAACTAAACCAACAAAAGAAACATCCAAATTTATGTTCTTTTCTCCACCTTCACAAAAATGGACAACCACAAAATAGGAAAAGAGATAACTTCCTCATACCCAGGACTCGCTCCATCTCCAGTCAGAGAGTGAGACTTCTCCTCGTACCCAAATTGGTCATTAGACTTCAATTCGTTGGGTTCTCCGTCGAGAATGGCTTCTTTGTCTTGTGGGTTCATGAGGATTACAGATTTTAGAGCAAGTTTCACGAGGGATTTTGATTTGACTGAGAAAGAACGGAGCTTTAGAAGAAGAAAATAATTAGGGGAAGCGAAAAGAAGAACGCAAGCCCTAGATGGATTAGGATTACTATTATTTCAAGGTCCTTAAACCCTCTATTTGAGACTTTGACAATGACGTGTGCGCCTATGATTGGATTCGTAACAGTAGTCCTCTACGTTCTGGGAATTGGGTCCAATCACGTGAGGTCGTGTTTGTGTCCTTTCTCGCCAATTGAGTAGGAGATCAGTAATTTCCTTATAATTGTTCATAGACTTTGTTAATTTCCAACAAGTTAATAATGTTCAATTTCCAACAAGATGTTGGTTAATTTATAAAATAAAAATTAATAGACGTCAATTTTTTGTCTAATTCAGGATTGATATTAAATTAATTAATAATAATTTAAAAGTAGATAATAAATTTAATTTAATTAGTTATTTAAGAGATCATATTCTTATAGTTTTAAAGGAATTAGATAATCTCACCGTAAACCACTTCCAAAGTTTCCCCCTCGCGGATAAAAGAAAATCAATTACGGATTAGATAAGGATCGTCTTTCAGTCATAAAAAAATAACTTTACCAATTACTCTCCTCTAAAATTTCAAGACTTTTAAAAATATTAAATTCATACTGTGCCCAACTTAAAAAATAGGCTTTAATTTTAAGCTCAATCTCAATTCATTTTACAATATTTAGAATTGACAAGTTCATATTTCTTAATTTTATCATAAATGTATGAAATATAATTAAAATATTTAATTAAGATATGTATTTTCAAATGTAGAAATAAACTTGAAATTGCATAAATTTATAATGCAAATTACATTTTATCAAATAAGTATAAAAAAGATTTAAATGTATCTATGCAATTCAAGGTTATGATTGAGTTCAATATTTTAGGTGTATTTATTGAATTCAAATAGAGTTACAATTTAATTTGAAGTAAAGTTCAAACAAACTTATTTCGAACCTAATTTAAACTTGAAAAGTCAATTAAATTAATTTCAGTTAGGACCAAATTTCAAATTAAATTTAAATAGTAGAAAAGACAATCTAATTCATGTCATGATAAAAATATTTAACATAAGGCAAATGATTATAGGAATAAGAAAATAAAATTAAAAACAATTAATTATATCAAAGAAATTAAAGAATAAAAGTCCATGTGAAGCTTACAATAAATGTTATCAACTCTTTAGTATTGAGCTAGCTAATCAACCATAAGAAATTAGATAAGTAGGCAGCTTTACTAGTGTCTTACCATGTTTCAAGCGCAGGTGGCTGTTGAGCCATAACATCAGGATCTGAATACACATGTTACACCATGGACTGACATTTGCATATATACTAGAGAGTTTGGCAGTTCCAAGCTGACACTAGTAGAGAGTTAAATGCTCCTCTTACCTTGGTATAAGAGTGCGGTGGGAGATCACAGTTCACCAATTCATCTGGGTCGATGCAGAAGTTAGCTTAGAACCATGGATGTTACAGCCAACAGAGAAGCTGAGGAAATGTCCAAGGAGCAGAAGGCGGTGAAAGAAGATGGGTGAGGAAGACAAAAATGGCAAGCAAATTGAGGCAGTTAAAGGGCTCCCTCACCAAAAGGTTCCTCAGCTAGGAGATTTCTCCACCAAAGCTCTCGAGAAACTCTGAAATCTTTCTTTCACTACGATTTGTTCCATTTTACTTTCTTGTTCAGGCTACAGGTTGTAAATGCAATTAATGTAGAGAAGCTGTTTGAGAATTTCGAGAAAATGATGGTTTTTGAAATCAGGCTTCTAAGTAATTCCTTTGTATCTTCACCAGGTGCGAATACAACCCTTTGTTTAGAAGGAGGTCCTTGTGGTTACCCATCTGCAGACAAAAAAAGAACATAAGTTGGAAAGCTATTGAAATCATGTGAAGAAAACAACAATAAAATGTTGTTAGAATTACAGTCTATTTCAACAATCACAAGTTAACTTGGATGATCTATTTAATCAGAAGGTAACTAGAACCTCTACAATTCGACCGCCATCCATTACAATGATTCTATCAGCGGCTTCAATTGTAGAAAGTCTGCAAAAGTTGGTCCAAGTTAAGGAATTGATCTCAAAATTAGTAATTTCGCAATCGTCAGTACAGACAGAAAATACCTGTGTGCTACAACTATAACACATCTTTTTGCATCTTTTCCATTCTTGAATTCTTGAAGAATCCCCTGGACATTGTAATACATATCAGCAACTGTTAATTATCAACATCTGGTTTTTCAGGCGGTGATAAAAAAGCGAAACCTTGACAAAGTGCTCGCTTTCCGAGTCCAATGCACTGGTAGCCTCGTCAAGGATCAGAATTGCAGGGTCTCTGAGCACAGCCCTCGCAATTGCAATTCGCTGCTTCTGTCCTCCACTGAGCAAGTTGTCATGAATGATTGTCTGATAGCCATCGGGAAGAGCTGAGATGAATTCATGAGCATAGGCGCGTCTAGCGGCATTTTCTATCTCTTCCTGACCAATTTCTCGATGACATCCGTATGTGATGTTCGACTTAACATCCATGTGGAAGAGCTCCAGCTCCTGACTAAATGGGAACATTAGTATAAGCTTACCTTAGGTACATATATGATGAGTTATAGATTCAAACCTGTCCAACATATCCTATATTTTCTCTCAGCCATCTGACATCCAAATCTTTAAGGGGAAAACCATCAATGTAGATCTGAAATTCATAAAGTAGCTACAGTTCACTGAGATGGTCAATGGAATAATCCCTGAGAGGACTGACTCAATGTAGTGCAATAAGTAGGGACTCGGTGATAAACAACTCTGTTATACAAACAAAATCTGTTACTGCGTTTGTTTATGCCTGTTTCAGGTAAGGTGAAACACACACAAGAACATTCTGTATTTTATTTTGGTTATTGCATTCAGAATTTGGTGAAAGCGAAAAGCCAATGAAGTTACCTGGCCATTAGTGGGTTCATACAGGCGAAGTAAAAGATGAACTAAAGTGGTTTTTCCGCTGCCACTAGGTCCAACCTTTCCAAATGACAACAAGCTGTCATTCAAACCAGCTTCGTAAAGAGGGAGATCATAAAATAGAATAGTCTTACGAGTGCAATCACTTCATTCGCTTGTACTGAAAGGTGCAAGTTTTCTAGTATGGGAACCTATCCAAATAGCAGAGAAAAATTGAACACATCGAATTCGTGAATTTGGCATTTAGAGAAAGAAATGGACTAGAAACTAGTTCACTGATTATGTCTAGCTCTACCAAGGAAGTCTGAACAAAGTGTAGCAGATAACGTACTGCTGGCCTTGAAGGATAGTGAAATGACACATCAACAAACTGAATTTGTCCCATTAGCCTTTGCAATTTCACCCCTGCAAACAGTTGGACCAGCCATGAAAATTATTTGAATCTGCATAATTCTTGGCCCATTATTTCAAAGTATACAGTGAGTGGAGTCTACCTTGAGACATGAATTGGTTACTGGGTGAGAGTTGCAGTAACTGGAAAACTTTTTCATTTGCTCCAGTAGCCTGCAACAACGATGATATATTGTCTACTATCCTGCGAGTTGCATAAATTAACCACTCACAGTACAATACGTACTTAGTGAGCTGCTCAGTAGATACATCGCCAGTCATTATAGACATTCCACCTAACAGCACTGCAAAAATCTAGAAAAGGTAATATGAGAAAAAAGATATCAGACTAAAATCAGACTTTATAAAGAACGCAAGAAATAGCAAATCACCAGATTGTTGTTCTTCATCATTTAAATAATGACCAAACCTGTGTTAAACGATAAAGAGTGCTAAAACTCATGGTCCAGAATCCATAAGCCACACTTTCTCGAACAATTACATTAGCTAATTTCTCCAACCACTGTTTGTACCTATCACCATTTAGAATAAAAATTTGACTTTCCCGGAGTAGCAAAAACTGTCTTAACAGTTCTTCATTTCATAAAAATGGTTCAGCATTTATGGATGCTTCTAGGAAAGTGAAGAATCATACCAGTATGAATCCATCATTAGAGTTTAAAAGTTCAGATTATTACCGCCCATGTTCTTTCACCTCTGTCCCATAAGCCCTCACAGTTCTAATCAAAGAAAATGTTTCTTCCACAGCCTATACCAAAACGGAATCAAGATCAAGAAAAAGAAAATATTATACTTAAAACTGTTTTAATTTTTACCATATTAGCACAAGCAGTAACATCCTGAGTTATCTTGGCAGCTGTCTTCTGGTACCTATTAAACAGACATTATTAGGCAACTTCTTCGCATCCCATGTTTATACAAATATGCATTTGTTTCAGAGCAGAAAATATTCTGATCAATTTTCCAACAAAACCAGAAAAATGATCCAGATGAAGGGTAAAAGTATTTTTAGTTAATGAAGGAAGGGAATTCATTTACTATTAGGGGAGGTAAACAAATTTAAAGACTAAGGACGTGTTTACTTACAGAAAACTATTTTCATCGTTCAATTTTCATTGAAAATGAAAATTTTTCATTTTCATTAAAAATTTGAAAATTTTGTTCATTTGTTATTATGGAAAACTATTTTCTATTTTTAAAAACTAAAAAATGTGTTCATTTATTGTTTTTGAAAAACGTGTTTATTATTATTTTTGAGAAAACGTATTTTCAGCTTGGAAACTACAACTTTTTTAACAAAGAAAATTTTTGAAAACAACCTAGACTTGTTTTCTAAATTCCTTTTAAAATTTGAAAACTAGGAAAATAGTTTTTACTTGAAAATTTTATAAAATAGTCCAATATGAACACGAACTTCTATTTTTTGTTTCATTAGAATTTTTTTTCTTAAAAATAGACCTAATTTTCTGTAAGTGAACACACCCTTAATTGTTGAATCCAACGGGATTTACCTAAATGGTTAAAGAGTAGTTAATGCACTACAATAAACTAGGCTCAAATCAAAATCCAATGCACCTTCTTCAAACCTAGTTGAAATTCTGCAATCACTACACTTCCTTCAAGGATAATCGAGATTCAATACTTGCTACACTTCTTCCTTTAAAACTAGGTGAGATATTATGAAATATCAATTGTAATGTAATGTTATAATAAGTCCAAAAAATTTTAGTGTCTTTTTATTTTCTTTTTTGTTAAACTATGTTTTTATTTCCTTTTTTGTTAAACTATGTCCCAAAATTAATTAAATATTCCACCTATCTAGTTGCTTCAACTTAGTTAATAAGAGCCACTAATAGGGACTAACATGAGCCTATATATAATATAAAGTGAAAGTTTAGGCATTCACATGCTTAAAAATGGGTTCGGGCTAATTTTAATAATTTTTTATATATTAAAATATTTCTCTCTATTTGTTAGGGATAAGACTACGTATTATTAGACTTCCCCAGATCCTGTGTATTAATGGGATTTTTACTGGATATTATTGTTGATGTTAAAAAAACTATTTCATATTAAAAAAAATACTAGCATTTGTACATTTGTAAGTATATCATCAATAGGATAAAGTTGGCATGCATGCGATTTTTATGTTAGGACACATGTTCCCTGCTTGTTTTAAAAAGAAAAAGGGTCCTCATGATCAAGAGTCAAAAGAAAAATTATCTTTTCTAAAGAGGTAGCAACACTTGCATGCTACTTGTAAGAACCTCAATTTTGATTAATATACCCTTTTAACTTAAAAAAAGAATTATTTTCTTTAAAGAGTATTACTTATCAAATTCTGGCAAGACAATTATCTATGATGTAAACTTTAGTGAAATAAGTATTTACCAAACAATATTTTTTCTTTTAGGTTTGCTAATTTTGATATTTAATAGTTGTTAATAACCTTGTTTCAGAAGTCATAACGCTAAACTAATATAGATAAGGAATTAAGAAAAAAACATGGCAAACAAATACTAATAATTTTTAAAAATTAAATTTATTTTCACATTGGAAATTATTTGTTAGATAATTATAAATTATAAGTTTACACTCAAATCAACTATGTATGATTATATTATATATTTATGATATATTTTTTATGAAGACAATTAATAGTAATTATATGAATAAGTTATTTACGATCTAAAAAGTCCTTTTCTTTTTTATCCAATTCACACCTTAAATTTTACAAGATATGATAATTATTAATATTATTAATTAAAATGAACTTTCTTTAAAAAAAACCTAACCCATTTCCCCATCTTTTTTTGATGAATTAACATCCATAAATCCCTTTTCTTCGTTTGAAACTTAAATCCCATTTCATCTTACAACACTAAATCTCATTTAGTCAACAAATTAGATTAGCCAACAAAATATCTTTCATCTTTAAACCTTAAAGTCCATTCTATTTTTGAACCCTATTTACTATTCTTTGTTATTCAACAGAGAAAGCATTATCCCTTTCACAGTGACAAGAGACAAAAGTTAGGATTGTTGTATAGAATCATGGAGACAGTAGACAAACTGGGTCATGTGGAATCATCTTTTTTTATTTTTTTATTTTATGTTGACATGAAATGAATAAATTGGTCTTTGGTTGTATATCCTTTTAGGATTTCAACGTTAAAGAAAGTGATCCCCTATGTTTTCAACATTTTATTTAGAGTATTTGTCGAGGTAAGTGGTCCCTTAATGCTATACATGTTTTGTTTTATGGACAAACCCAGACATATGCATGATACTAGTGGGTATTTTTTTTCTAGTGTCTTGTTATTATGTTTTCCTGTATTTAAAGGCAATTTTTGTTATTCAAACTTCATCCATATAGTAGCTGCTGATTCCATGTTACTAATCAATTCTATTATTTTCCATATAAATGTTCCCATGTGATGCTTGACTACAACTTCACATAACATAATTTCCAAAATTATCTGCTTCAAATTAAAAAGTTGAAGGAAGTTGCTCTTAAAACCTATTTAAGCTTGGGATGGCCTTTAGACAATGGCGCTCCTATCCTCATCCTATAGTAAACACGATAACTTGATTTTTCTGAACTTTTTTTTTCTTATTTTGATATTCTTTATTACATTAAATGGTGTATGGGCTTCTCTGATAAAGTAAAACTAGCAGTCCTTACTATTAAGGAATTTTTGAGTGGGATCCAACTTAGATAAATCAAAATTTATTGATTCTTAGATGATTTGAACAAAACAGAATAGCTACTTTTTATTTCACATATTTTAATCTAAATATCTGGTTAAAATTTATGGTGTTACATAATTCTTTCCTTTTGTTATTCTGTTTGCATGTGACAATGTACAAGTTAGGTTAAGAAGTACCATACAAATGAACCAATATGCCAAAATAGGTAAAGTTTTAAACTAAATGGACTTCTAATTGTAAATAAGCTTTAGAAGCAAAATGATGATGATGATTTTGGAAACATTATCCATTGAAAATAAATCAAGTTTTACTTAATGGTTATTTGTGGGATTAATTTAGCAATAAGATTCTATAACCCGTTAGTTGATTATGGAAACATTATCCATTGAAAATAAATCAATTGAAAGGCTAGTATAAGGATATTTGATGGTGGACATTTCCCTCAAAGAGGGATTTTGAAATATAAAGGGAAGGAAATTTTGACAATGTGGACCTAAATTATATTAGTTTGAGATAGGTATATGAAATGGAAGCTGAATTAGGCTATAAAAATATTGTTAGTGTATTGCATTTGATTCTTTGGAAGGGGTTATATGATGGTTTGAAGAGGTTAGATTCTAATCAAAATGCATCGGATTTGATAAAATTGTTAGAGGTGCATGGTATAGTTAATATCTATTTAGAACATATTGATAAACCATTATCATCTACGCCTCTGCTAATCAGGCGTGATAAATGGAATGAAAATGAGGATAGGGATGCTGGTGAGTTAAGAAATGATGAATTAGATGGTGATGCTCATTAAATGCATGTTGCTGGCCATTTGAAAGATGAGGAGTTAACTTGTGATGTTATTTTTTAGGAGATGTTCAATTAACTAGTGATTTTGAGTTGAATGATGATGATTTGAGTGATAATGGTCATTTGAGAGCTGAAAAATCAACTAGTGATGGTAGTGGGCTAGGAGATCCTAATTAATTGATGAGTCTAACTTAGATATTGATGATGAGGATGAGGATGGGGAAGAAAATTGGAGGAAAAGGGAAATATCAAGAAATAAAATTTAAATAATTTCGACTCAAATATTGACATTACTGTCGATATATGTCATAATACCATATACATCAGATCTTGGGAGTTTCTTAGCTAGTGATAAATATCCCAATGATGAAGAAATTAGATGTAGCTTTGAGGCAACCTAGTCAAATGAATAAACCTATTCCTAAAGTTATTGCAACAAATTGGTTATTAGGAATGATGTTTGATAGTGCAAAATATTTTAAGGAGACAGTGGTCGACTATACGGATGCAATAATATTGAGGTTTAAAAGGAATTGACAAAAAATGTATTCTTGTATGAAAGAATGTCTATTTGAATTATATGCTTCATTTGATAGGAAATACGTATGCTTTAAGATGAAAACATACAAGCCAAATTATAGATTTAGTCCAACTAATAATCCAATTACATTATGAGACATTTCAAAAACAAAATTTTATATAACTCGAGTATTAAAATAAAAAATGGGAGAAGAATATAAGGAGAAGCTGAAATTCTCAATTAATTTTGGCACGTACAAGTATGCAAAGAGGAAGGTTCTTAAAGCAAAGTCAAAGAAGTAACACAACAAATATGGAAAGCTTTATGGTTATATTAGTGAATTGAAGGAACTGAATCCAAGTTCTATAATGGAGCTTTAACTTAAAAATTCTAAACAAGAAGATAAATTAATGTTTAGAATGATGTACGTGTGTTGTAATGCTATAAAAAAAGGGTGGAAGAAGTTGAGGTTTAATGAGTATGGATGGTTTCCTTTTTAAATAAATTATCAGGAATAACTTCTAAGTGCCATAGGAATTGATGGCATCCATCGCATGCATTCCATTAGTAGTTATTAAGTTGGAGAATGTTGAGAATTGAATATTGCTTATTAAGCATAGCCATTGACTTAAAGGTTGGAGATAGGATTGAAATCATAATGACTTTATATATGCAAAAGGTATTATTTCTAAGTAACAAACATTTTCTATTGATTCTTTTAACTTAATTTTGTTTTTAAATTGTAAGGATTCAATAGAGACAAAGATGTTTTATTGCCTTTTATTGTATATAGAATGTGGACAAGGCATAAGTAGAAAAATAGAAGAGAGAATCTTAGAAAAGCATTCTCGAATTGTGCTTGGGCAATATTCCCATAAGAATTTGATAATAGGCTCATCAAATTAAATCAACTTGCATTTAGTTATGTATAGGATTTCCTTAAATATCATAAGGAGACATATATTAGGAATTTTCAAAGTATTGAGTCCAAATGTCCAATTATGGATAACAAGATGAGCGAAACATTCAATTCTTATATTTTGGTTACCAAAGATTGCCATATTATAAATATGTTGGAGACTATTAGGACTATATTAATGAAAAATCATTCATATTTAGAGGTATAAGCTAAAAAGATAGAAAGAAGATATTGCACATGAAGTAATGAAGAAATTGAAGAAGAATAAATTGAGTGCAATGAAATAGATAGTCATTTGGAATGGAGACAGGGCATATGAAGTGACAAATGAAGATGATACACATATTTTTCTATTTGGGAAGGGAGAACGCATAGAGTTTTAGAGTGTGAAAACTTTATAGTTATCTTTGCCCTCACGCCATTAGTGCTAAGTCAAAGCCCAAAGCATATATGGATGATATCTACCACAAAGATAGTTTTATATTTATGACAATCTCTTGTAACCAATTAGAGAAAAAACATTATGACCACCAAACATACATAAAGAGATTCATCCACCAATAAAAAGAGTTATGTTCGGTAGACCTAAAAAAATAGAGGAAAAGATAAATTTGAACCAAAGAGGCTAATGACTCCTCATAGGCTATCACAAAAGGAGAAATTCCAATTGTGCAAATCTGATCACAATAAGAAAATTTGTAAAGACACATAAAAACACTCAACTTCCTTTTAGTCAAGTAAAGTTCAAGTTAGATTGACATTAATGTGTGTTTATCATATGAATACCTTATTGATATTTTTTAGTTCTTTGATAGTCCATTGCACTTGTGGGAGATCCAATTAGGGATGAAAACTAGACCCAGGCCTGACCCAGATTGACTGGGCCTCGGACCTAATTTTTTGAAAAAATTGGGCTTCGGCCTCGGGCTGCCTGACCCTTATAACAAAATGATTTCGTTTTGTAAAAAAAGACATTGTTTTCCATTTTTAATTAATTGAAAAAAGTTTTGGTCGGGCTCCGACTGGGCTGCCTCAGGCTCATTGAGGCCTCAGGTCAGGATTGGGCCCTTAACAGCAATGGTTGGGCCAAACTCGGCCTGAGCAGCCCCGACCCCACCCATTGCCATCCCTAAATCCAATAACAACATTTTATCCTTGACCCTATAACTCAATTTCTAATAGACAACCTTATAAAGTTGGTGGAGCAAAGGTTATATTGACATTAATATGTTTAATATGTGTTTACCATATGTATTTATTATATGAATACCTTGTTGTTGTTTTTTAATTATTGGACAATCCATTACGCCTTATAAAGTAGGTGGATATCATATCCAATAACAACCATCTGCATCAACTCTAACCATGAGATTGAAAAGAACATTTAGGTTAGTTAATCAAAATATTTTTCAACTTTCATACCAACTAAGAGGGTTGAGGTGGAAAGGTATCTTAAGTATCATATTATGACAATTGCAAGAGAGAAAATTCAGTGAATAAGTAATTATAAATGAAATTGGAAGTCAATAGTATGAATAATAATTAGTTTTTATTTTAGTTAAATGAATTATAGTTAGGATCAACCTTGGGGGGAGGGGGTTAAATGAATTATGGTTAGCTGCATTATCTTTTAGGGTGTAAATTTTCAAAAATAATACGTATTCTAGTTAGATCCATTTTGTATAAAATGAATGTAATTTATGTATCATGAACCTTATTGTATAAACTGGAAACAACCTCTCTACTAGTTAGAGATAAGGCTGCATACTACTGGACCTCCCCAGACCCCGTTTATTAGTGAGATTTCAACTGTGTGTTGTTGTTGTTATTGATGTTGAACCTTATTGTATAAACTGTTAAATTTTACTTTGCAAATATGAAAGGAGAATTCCTAATGAATGAATTATAGTTATTTTATTATGTTCAATATACCTAATTGGGCCTTTCCCAATGTAGCGAAAAATATTATACCAAACTAAGATTGTGAATTAAATTTCTAGTAAACCTAAAAAAATAAGAGAAAAGATAAAGTTGAACCAAAGAAGTTGAGGACTCCTCGTAGGCTATCACAAAAGGAGAAATTCCAAT
>JANIMX020000027.1:4970328-4981376 GCA_024582655.2 Erythroxylum kunthianum
GAAGAAGAGTTGAGAAGTGTTCATGCGATAAATTAGTATGTGTTTGTAGTGTTGCCTGGAATACTTTACATAGGTGTTCTGATTGTGTAGTTGAACTGCTTCAGCAATTACTTCTCCATATCACATTCCAAATAATTTCAAGTTCCAGGGCAAACAGCTCAGGCTTCTTGCATACAGCATCTTGAGAATCGAAATATCTGTAGTTAAAAGCTGTTTCATCCTAATGCATGAAAAGTAGTGAGATATGAAAGAAAGAATTGTCAGTATGTAATATGATCATGCTACAGCATCGGCCTGCCTTTTGGTCAATCGTGCATACAAGCCATCCTGATGGAGTAGCTCCCGGTGACCACCCATCTATGTCAACAAAAACGAAAATATGAATGTAGAAAGTCGCTTGCAAAACATACCATATTAGCTTTCAGGATATGTACATTGGCTAAGTATCTCATCATTGATAATTTAAGGGAACTTAGCAATTCCAAAGTTGTACGTTTGCTTGTTTGGCAAAATTGTACGTTTGAATGGTAAAGGCAGTATATGGGTAATGCAAGAAAATAGTACCATATGATCTTTGTACCCCGATATCTTAGAAAGAACCTATATATAACACTTGACCTTCCTAAAATAGAACAATATGATCTTCCTAGAGTACCAACCTCAACTATTTTACCGTCACTCATCACCACTATCCGGTCAGCAGCTTGAATTGTGGAGAGCCTGCAGAAAGTTAATCATCAATATTCTAACCACATTTGTAACGCTTGAAGCATAGTGCAGGAGACTACCTGTGTGCAATTATTACCACAGTTCTTCTTGATGTTGTCTCACTTCTGACAGCACGAAGAGCACCCTAATTTGATCACAAAAAAACAAGTCAAAACTCTAATCTTCCCATCGACTTCCTGAATTCAACTTCTTCCTTGAAGAGAAAAGGAAAAATCCCAAAATAATGGCCTATGATTGTGAAAAAGTGGTTACCTTAACATTGTGTTCACTTTCTGCATCCAGTGCACTGGTGGCTTCATCAAGGATCAAAATGGCTGGGTCCCTAAGAATAGCTCTAGCAATGGCAATTCTCTGCTTCTGACCTCCACTAAGCAAATCATCATCAACAAGGGTCTTGTAACCATTGGGAAGAGATGTGATGAAGCCATGAGCATAGGCCTGCTTGGCAGCCCACTCAACTTCTTCCTCTGTTGCATCTCGTGGACAACCATATCTGATATTGGAACTAATGTCCATGCGGAAAAGTTTTGGTTCCTGTTCAAGAGTTTCCCTATAAGGAGGTAGGCCTCTGGATATACTTAAATCTATAGAACTAAAAGTAGATGGGCGACCTGTCCCACATATCCAATTCTTTCTCTGAACCATTTGATGTCCAAATCTCCAAGTGAAAAGCCATCGACTAAAATCTGCAATTAATTAAGCATAGATTGAGTAATAAGCAACCACAGCATAACAATTACTGAAAGGTAGCAACAACTGTGGAGCTACCCTCTTATCAAACACTGGTTTTCATTCTCCAAGACAAAAGCCATTAATCAACAGGAGAAATTAGGAAATTTTACTGATTCCACCTCAAAATAGAATAGGATTGTCAAAGTCCGGAGCACAACTAAAGGACAGCCTAAATTTACCTGTCCATTTGATGGCTCATAAAGGCGGAGCAGTAGATTGACCAGGGTGCTCTTCCCACTGCCACTAAGACCAACCTAAACAAGATTAATAGTAAACAATAAATCATTCAGATTTTGCTGAATAACAAAGATGAATAGGAAGATAGTTCGCTTACAATTGCAACCACTTCCCCAGGATTTACCAAAAGGTTCACATGTTGCAGTACAGGTGCCTGCGAATCATATTAAGTCAAGATCGAGATAATTGCAGACTTTGATATGAAAATTTGGCTTATTGAGAACATCACAAGAAAGAATGAAGTTTCTATCTTGAAATTTGGCAAAACCATAACATCTCCGACTAGATTTTATTACCTCTATAAAAGTGTTGCATTACCACGAAGAAATCTGCAAATATTTGCTGGCCTGGGGACCAGGAACTAGTATAACAATCACATGCACAAGTGTATAATTCAAACGGATTTCCCATACTTTAAAGCATAAAAGTGAAACTTAAAAGAGATTGACAGGTATGTGATCAGGATGCAGGTGCTGTATAGTTGACGGTAGAGAGGAAAAAGCATACCGTTGCTCTTGAAGGATAATAAAAAGACACATCTACAAACTCTAATTTTCCCATCAGCTTTTGTAATCTTAACCCTGTATAGCAGTAACATCCACCATTAACATAGATAAGAATCATCAGTAGAAGAGATGTATAATTGAGAAAAAAGGACTTGCACCAAAGTGCTTTCTGGAATTCAAATTTGTATTCAATATATACTTGAATCTTCCTGAAAAGTATAGCAAAAGTATCTTGATGTGCAGATCACTACGCAGATTTTATAGCAAAGATTCAATTCATAGGTCCATCAAAGTTATCACTTCGAAAACCATTAAACCATAACAATACCAATGCAGTTGTCATTTAAGATGTATGTGCTTTTGAATTTGTTCTCTATTAAAAATTCTAAAAGATCAAGCAGTCATTGGTTAACATGATATTGCATGTGCATTTTAAGCTGCAACAACCCCCAATCTCTAAGTACAGAGTGCAGGCATAACCCACCACCATAAAAAGAAATAACTCAAAGGAAAAGGCAACAAATATGTCTGGCACTCTGCAGTTAACAAGCTTGCCTTTTGATACAAATTGGTCACTTGGCAATAGATCCATCAATTGGAAGACCTTTTCACTTGCCCCAACAGATTGCATCAAAGATGATAAATTATCTCCTACCCACCATGTAGAGTATATCAGCCATTCACTATACAATATAAATTTCGTAAGTTGCTCAGCTGTGATATGACCAGCCAGAATAGACATTCCTCCTACTAGCACAGCAATGACCTTCAAAAGGATGCAAATTCCAAGTAAGTTGAAGTCAATCCAGACCATAAATGTTTTTGCAAACAAAAGAAAAAAATCTTAATAGAAAAGTGAATAGTCATCATAAGAGCCGTACAATGCAGTATCCAAATCCAGGAAAGATTACCAGAACAAAGCTCATAATTGGTTCATATTTCATAGTATCACATGTTGTTAAGGGAAAAGAACAAAATATGCTTACTGATTCACATTAAATAATGAATGAATATTGCCATTACAACCAGTTTTTTGTGAACCCAAGCTAGAATTAATACCTTTCTATAACACTGACCTATTACTCTGCACCTTGTAGAAGTCAGTGACTGCATAACCACTTAGTTTCTACCAACGGATAAAAATGACAAGTTGTTTCTATATTACACCATTTTATAAGTAGATATTTTTGTAAGCCTAGCAATAGCTTTTTTAACTATTGAGTAAGGATCTAGTTTCATACTTGGCTTAAGTCTAAGTCTGCATCACCTTGCCATAATTAATTTGATACAACTAAGTAGAACTGGTGTGAAAGAAGAAAGATAATGGCAGTGAGGGAAAGACAATAATCCAAAACCAAAATACAGTATGTCAAAGAGCATAGAATTACAGGTTGTTAATATCCCCTGATTGACTAGCATTTACTTCACAAAAGGTCGTATTGGTACCAAACTGGTATAACTTAAAGGTACACCCAGTTAAAATTAAACTTGTGATGAAGACAAAGTCAAGAAGCACCATGTTTATTGAGTTTGATAAATCATAAGAAATATCAATAAAATGTTGAGTAGTTATTCAATTACAAAATATAGAAAGATTTTGTCGCAAACAACAGTTCAAGATTCAAAACTCAATAACAGGGGCTCCACCTGAGTGGAATGATAAAGTGTGTTGAAGCTCCAATTCCAGAAACCATATGCAACACTTTGCCGCAAGCTTATATCAGCTAATTTCTCCAGCCACAACTTGTACCTATAAGCCAAAGAGATATACCCATCCTCCTATCAGAACATATATATTACTACTGATAGGTATTCTGCTGGAATTTGTTTCACTTACATTTCATAATCTTATTACCCAAAAAAGAATACATGTAGAACTTCATAGCAGCACAAAATTCTTAGGATATTTTTACCTTCCAGCTTCTAATTTTTCTGTTCCATATATTCGGACTGTTCTCATCAGAGAGAATGTCTCTTGTGCCACCTGCATTTAGATGATACAAAATTCAGTCAAAGCCAGAGCCAGATACCTTCATCATCTGTAACTTCTATAAAGGCTTCTCATCTTACTTGATTTGCCGAAGCAGCAAACTCTTGTATCAACTTTGCCGCCTTCTTCTGGTACCTAACCAGAAACAATAGTTAAAGCAATGATCGGCAGTGTTTGGATACAATTCAAAACAATAGTTAAAGTAACAACCAGCAGTGTCTGGATACAGTTCCAGAAAAAACATGACTTTCTACAAACTTCAAATTTGTGAACATGCATTTAAAATGTGCATGTTGAATATAATTTCCTTTTAGAATTGTATGGTTTTCCTCAAAATACAAGCCATGTTCTACTAGAGATACAATTACCATTCAAACTTTTTCCATTTCTCAGTCAGAACTTATGTAAACTATATTAGGCCACTATGTGAACAAATGCCTTGTGGACAATTTTGTCCCTGTGAGATCATTTCTTGTCTTCTAAAGATAACGACGAAATACTTTATTAACCATCCAAAAACCACATATTAGGTTTATATCCCTAATTTACGAAAGAGAGGTAAATACAGTAAATGTATTTTCAAAATTTAAAGCTCTTACATGCCGTAGATCAGCATCACGGCAGCTAAGGTTGAACATATCACCAAAGTACATAGACCAAGTGGCCATGATAAAATGAGCAAGTAAATCAAAGCACCTGTACCCTAAAAAACCATCAGAGGACAAGATAAATTAGCAGTTATAGAAGAGAAGAAACAGTTATTAGTAACTGGAAGGTCGCCAGTACCAACCTGTACAACATTCCGAAGAATCAAATTAAGATCATTCCCGATAACCCGTGACACTTGTTGACAATCTGAACCAAGCCTACTAGTCAAATCACCAACCGTTTCAGTGTCAAAAAATGATATATCCTGCATAAATGTGCGACCACAATAAGTTCAAACAAAACTATTTCTTATACTAAAAAGAATATGTTACACCGATACTTCATGAAAGTAGCAGCTTAATGATCAGAACATGTTGGACCTGAAAAAGAAGAGTTGAATATAGTGTTTCTCTCATTCGTTTCACCTACAAATAGTTATCAGAGTTCAGTCAGCATAAGAGCCATGCTCCTTCAACGAAAGAAGCTAACCATGAGAGAGCAACTCACAAGAATCATGTTAGCGATGCCAAAACAGCAACCTCGTAGTCCACTGAAGTTCAGAAAAAACACAGTACAGGGTCAACTGCTCTGTCTCAAGGTTCACAAAAGGCTCAAATTCCTTATAAAGAGTGTAAAACTATTTCGTTTTGAAAATCAATATCCAAAAATAAAATAAAATCAGCAGAACATTATATGAAGTTGCTAGCTTTTAGCCAGATGACTTGTCAATCAGTAGAAACTGTTAACAATTTTCATCTAGCGGCATCAGAGAACAGAGAATTTGAGAATCTAATTTATTAGAAAATGGAGTTCAAATTTCTTGCACTAATGCCCACTCAGAACTAGAAGAAGATCAAAAGGCAGTATGTTTGTAGACTTCAGGTTGCAGAAAAAAAGGGACTTCCGATCATACAAGACTTTGACCTGCATATTCCCGACGTAACACATAGCAAAACCAATAGACGCACGTTTCGGTGGAACACTGCAATTTCAGAGCTTTTAGCTGAAAAGATTGATGCTGTCAAGTAATGTGGTATTGATATATCTGAAAGCTGAGACAATCACACCATAAACCACTAGTTAGTCAATGAAGTTATTCCGAAAGGCAATTTAAATCGCTTCACGTATTCAGAAATTGTAAAAAAATATAATAATTAAAAACCAACATACAGCAGCGAGAATCAGAGCAGAGAATGCAGCAAAAATGACCCAACGATCTTGCGCCACCAACCGCCACATACGGCTGAGCGCGCTCCATATGGTCACCTGTTTGGCCAAGAACTTAACCTCCACGTCATCAGATAAGCTCCACCAGCTTCCACCTGGCAAAATCGACGGCAGAAACTCAATAAACTTGCGAATCCTCCCATGCAACTCTACATTACGGTGATCTCTCTCTTCTTCGTTGAACTCCTCCACATCTACACCATCCTTCTCTACAGAGTATCCGTTCATATAAGCAGAAGAATTCAACGGGTAGTACAAACGAGAACGATTAGCTTTCGTAAGAGAATAGAACCGCAGCCGGTTATCGGCCAGGAAGCGGACGGTTGCGGAGTTCAACTTTTCGGCCACGCATGGTCGTCGGCGCTGATGCGGCGGAGAGAGAAAGCGAGGTAGCCAGTTGCACAGCAGGAGAGCCATGGAAAAGAAGCGAAAGAAGCTTGCAGAAACCACCGTCAAAGGCGTGTCCCGACGGCGGAGGGAAAATGAGAGGGACTTGGAGGAGAGTGCCACCGCCGTATGAAATTTCTTCAGTTTGCTCTCCAAAAATGGCTCCAAATTACAGTGGGACCCAGAAATGACTGGTGTTCGTTTTTGGGGACATCTCCTGACCGTTGGATGGTCTTCAAAGAGAAGGTGGTGACGTGTTTGACGAAGAAACATAAAATCGGATAGCCGATTTCGTGAGCTGACTCGCAAGCTGACACTGTTCCACACACGGCTCTAATTGCATGTAGCGCCAGATTCATAATTTTTCTTCACGAAATTGCCACCGTCACTTTTTGCCATTTCCCTGTTAAGGGACATATCGGTCTTTATGTAGTTAAATATCTAACAACATTATAGATCAACTGCACTGTCCGCGAAGCAACTAAATCTCTCTTGCTTCGTCTTCTTCAATCTTGAGTTCGCCATGGCTGTGATGCTAGGAAACTTAGCTCTTTTTTTGGACGGAGCCTCGCCACGAGCCGTCTTGCCGGAGAGGAAGGTAAGGCCGGTGGCGCTGGACTTGGTTTTGAATTTGTACAAGAGAGAGGCTAGCGGATATGGTTCTTTGGGAGTTAAGGGAATGGAAGGGGACAGTGAAGGGAGGAATCAGAGAGTTGTAGCGAGAGGGAAAGCGAATTCGAAAATGAACGGAGTGGATTTTGACAGCGATGAGGAGAACGGAGACGGTGAGGAGGAGGGGGAGGAGTTGGATTGGGAGAAGGAGATGAGGAGGAGGGTGAAGGAGATTGAGGAGATGAGAGAGTTGGAGAGGAAGGCTGAGGAGTTGCAGAATAGAGTGGAGGAGGAGAGTGAAGGTGAAGAGAGGGAAGAGAGTGAAGAAGAGAAGAGGATGAGAGTGAGAAAAGAGCTTGAAAAGGTTTCTTTTTTTATCTCCAAGTTATGAACATTTGGTGAATTGAACGTTTTCTAGGGATTAGATTGTACTCAAGAGTAAATTTTGGGAGCTTATTTGATCAATTTACCATTTCTTTTGTTGGTTTACGTGGGAACAGGTAGCACAGGAGCAGGCAGAGAGGAGAGCAACAGCTGAATTGATGTTTGAATTGGGACAAAAGGCTTATGGAAAGGGCATGTATGGAAGGGCCATCGAGTTTCTTGAAGGTGCCCTCACCATCATTCCTAGGCCTACATTGTTTGGCGGTGAGGTTGGTGTTTCTGAATTATGAATGAAGATATTGGATCGGTTTGTTATGTGGATCGGACATGTTTTCATTGCCAAATAATGGAAAAGCTATATATTTTCTTTTTATTGTTTTCTGCTTCAGATTCAAATATGGCTGGCTATGGCGTATGAGGCTAAAAACCGCCATGCAGACTGCATAGCTCTCTACCAGCAGCTGGAAAAGAAGCACCCTAGTGTCAGCATCCGACGGCAAGCTGCTGAGCTCCGCTATATCTTGCAAGCACCTAAACTGAAGATAAGCCAGGAGGAGATGGTTACCATTCCATTGATTGGTTCAAGTTATGACAGGTAAAATTTTGTAATTCTACTCTAGAAATCTATGCTGTGTACCTTGATGGGTCTTGATACCTGTTGAGTATTAACTTGTTTGCTTCAGCAAATCTTTTCAAGTTGGAAATGTAGAATATTGGCTCCCTCCCGCATGTTTTACTGTGGGTGTGGGAGGTTAGCCTTTTGGCTATAAAAAAGGGACCCCTTCCCTTTGTTTAATCATCCCAAAATTTGTAATTTCTTCTCTCTCTTGTTGTATTCTTCTTTGAAGATAGTGAAATATTTTGTTAATGGTGCCTGAGGACGTATTTATTTATACCGAACCTTGTTAAATTTGGTGTTCTCTCTTTTATTCTTGTTTTTATATTATTGTGAGTTTTATTTTCGCTTCCACCGCGCACAACAAAGACAATATCTTTTAATCATATTTCAAATTCTTTACTTTTATTTAATCTTTAGTTGGTTTTATGATGATCTAATATCGATTAAACCTTTTAAATCTTAAACCTTTTGTTTTACCGGTTTAACTTCCGGTTCGGTTTTAAAAACATTGAAAAATACCCTTTTATCCTTAATCCTATCACATTTTCACTCACTCTCTCTTCTTGATGAACATATTTGGTTCATATTAGATGGTGTATGCTTGAATTATTTAGTGTATAATTAGTTTCATTTAAAGAGAATCTCATGTTATTTTTGTATCTTGACAATTTAAATTAATATGTTTTAGTAGTTTTTGTTAAGAGATATAAATTATTGGTGAAATATACAAACTTCCCATATGGTTACTCATATTCTAAAAATAACTCTTTATGATTTACAACTATAAAAAATAAATATTTTATAATATTAGAAATATAAAAATGAGTATTTATTAAAAAATTGATCGAATTGTTTTAAGCTAATGTAATTATGTAGATTTTATCACTCATTTAATAGCCATTTATATAATAATTTATATTAAAATAATTTGATAACAATAACTAATTTTCTATTATTTTTACTACTATAAATTATTTTCATAATGGAGTGGTAGAAAGAAGAAATTGAACATTATTAGACATAGTGTGGAGCATGCTAAGTAACTCCAAACTTTTAAGTCTTTGTGGACTAAAGCTCTTAAGACAACAATGTATATATTAAACCGAGTACCAACCAAGGTTGTTCCAAAGATATCATTTGAGTTATTTAAAGGATGGAAACTAAGCTTGTGACATATATACGTTTGGGGATGCCCCATCTAAAATAAGAATTTATAATCTTCAAGAGAAGAAATTGGATCTAAGGACCATAAACAAGTATTTCATTGAATATGATGAAAGGTCTAAATGTTATATGTTGTATTGTCTATCATAACATACTAGAATTGTGGAATCAAGAAATGCAAAATTTCTTAAGAATGACTTGATTAGTGGGAGAGATCAATTTCAGGATATAGTTTCTAATAATGATCATTTGGAAACTCAACCTTCCATTTCAAGCAATAAGATGATTGTCATTCACAAAGCTCCTCATGTTCAAATGGGCGTTGTACAACTAACTATTAAAATTCAACAGCATACAGTTGACACAAATGACAATCAAGAAATTTCACAAGTTGTTGATAATTCAAAAGGTCCAATTGTTTATAAATTGCTTGAAAGCATTCAGCAACCAGTTGAACAACAAGCTCCATAGGAGGATGTTAGTGCAACATTAAGGAGATCTAATAAGGAAATCGGCTATTACTAGTGATTATTTTGTATATCTACATGATGTTATCTCATCATTTGTTTTCAAAGAAAATATCATGGATCAATGTATATACCAGAAGGTTAGTGGGAGTAAATTTTGTTTTCTTGTATTACATGTGGAAGGCATATCACTTACAACTAATGATAGAGGTTTGTTACATGACGTGAAACAATTTCTCTCTAAGAATCTTGAAATGAAAGATATGAGTGATGTGTCTTATGTCATTGGCATTAAAACCCATTGAGACATATTTTGTAGTATTTTGGATTTGTCTCAAGAATCCAAAGTTTTAAAGAGATTTCATATGAAAGATTGTTCACCAAGTGTGGCTCCCATTGTGAAGGGCGATAGATTTAATTTGGACCAATGCCAAAAAATAATATTGAAAGGGAATAAATTAAAAACATTCCATATGCTTTTGCAGTTGGAAGCTTGGTATGCTCAGGTTTGTACAAGACCTGACATTGGATTTGCTATTAGAATATTAGGCAGATATCATAATGACCCATGATTAGACTATTGGAGAGCTGCAAAGAAAGTGATGAGGTACCTTCATGGGATCAAATATTACATATATACATATAAACTGACAATCTAGAGGTAACAGGGCACTTAGATGCAGATTATAATGGGTGTGATGATTTAAGTAAATCAACATCTTGTTATATCTTCATGGTTACATGTGGAGCTATATCTTAAAGGAGTGTTAACAGTTCTTAACTGCTACTTCCACCATAGAGGTTGAGCTTGTTTCTTGTTTTAAGGATGTATTGTGACAATTAAGATGCTATTTTTTGCTAAAAACAAGTAGTAGTTGGAGTAAACACATCGACATAAGTTTTTATTATTATCTATAAGTGGTCATTTATGATAGCTTATCATTTGACAAAAGACATGTCACCAATGAAGTTAAAGGATTATGTTATTAGAATGGGAATGGGTTTCATGATGTAATTTTCATTGTATGGATTAGCCCTGACCACGGTTAGCAAACCACCGGTTACGGTTTGTGAAAATCTACAAACCTTAACCTAACCGTCAGTCCGTGGTTTAAGTTACAGTTTGAAAACTACCGATTACTGTTTAACTACCGATTTAATCGACCACGATTAAATAGCGGTTTAACCATCGTTTTAACCATAATCAGTGTTTTATTAATTTCAAAATTTTATATCCAAACTATTATATTTTAAATTTGATTTTTTAAAATTTCAAATTTAATAAGTTTGATATAAAATGTAAATTTAAATGAGTTAAAAATATATGATTTAAAATGTAGGGCAAC
>JANIMX020000027.1:5012654-5026504 GCA_024582655.2 Erythroxylum kunthianum
CAAATGGATTTCTCATGTCGGGCCTGTTCAATGAACTTGTTCTCTAACAATCACCCACACGTTTGTTTAAGCATCTCCGTACTTTAGTCTATGAGATCGACTACTTCCTTCATAAGAAAAAACATAACGTGTGCTAGCCTTTTTACATTCTATTAATGTCCAGTCTTAATATAACAATGACTAGTAACGATTTATGGATAATACATAAATGCAATATAAATCTCATTATTATAATCTCATTATAATTTCACTTGCAATGTATAATTATCCAAAGGACTTTATCATATATATCTAAATATGTACAAGATAAATAATGTCTTTAAATATTTTATCATTAAACTACAACCAAAGTGATTGACTGTAGGACATAAACCAACACATGGGAAGGTAGTAGTTTATATCTATAATTCTATAATTTATTTTATAAAATATAATCAAAATATTGATTGAAAAATTAAAAATTAATATTAAATGCTATTGAAAATGCTCGAAGAAAATATAAAGGAAGTGGCTACTTTTTAACATAATCAACAATATAGATATAATATTTAAAAGAATAAGAAATAATACAATTATCAATCAAAATATTTTTAAAATAAATATCGCATAGTCAAGACGACTTCTGTGCTTTATATGACTCAACCTTAGGCCTGATCCCACAAAACGAATTGGCACGTGCTTTTTAGTTTGCCTTGCTTGCATATATTGAATCACAGTGGGTGGAATAAAAATTTTAATAATAGATTATTTGAGTTTGACTATTTTAAAATAATATTATTTTACATTTAAATTTTTAAATTTATAGATTAAAAATAAATTTGTTTTAATTTAAATTTTTTGAATCTATGTATTAAAATACCAAGTTCAACACTTTAAACTTAGATTGATTCAAAGTTTCATCAATTTAATGATTAAGGATGACAATCGTACGAACTCTGGTGTAGGCTGATATGTAATTAATAGGTCACGGGCCATATTTCATGATTAAATTAGATCTTGAATCGAATTTAAATTCAAAAAGGTGGGTTGGATTTGAAGAATTGATTCAATTATAATATAATAACTTAAACAATTTATTTCTTAATTGTTTAACGATTTTATTTTAAATAATAAATAACACGAGTTTAATCAAAATTTAATTAAGTTAAGGACGAATTCGATTTGAAGTTAATAAATACACATTAAATTAAATTCAAATGTGATAGGTTTTTACTTAATAATTAATTATGCCAATTTTTTGAATCAAATTTTAATAATTAATTTAAATTCACAATTTTAAAAATTAAATTTAACTTAATCTTGAATCATTAAAATTTTAAGTTTTATTCAATCGTAAATTATTAAATTTTCTTGTAACTTTACTGGCTAGTATATAATTTTTAAAATTTTAATTTAATATTAAACTTTTTAAAAATTTCAATTTAATGACTAACTTTAAAATTTATATAAATCTAAGTCAAAATGTTATTGTTATTGATTTCAACTTTTTCAAAAAAAAAATGTTATTGTTATTGATGTGCTCAACAAAAATAATGTTTTATTCTAATTTATATGAATTATTATTAAATAAAATTTTTAAAAGGTTATTTTTTTTATATATTATCTCTTTATAAATTGTAATCTACTTTAAATTAACAAAAAAGAAAGAAAGTTAAAGGTGGTTTCAAAATAAAACATCAGAACCCAAAGCCAACCCGACCCGAAGTAATCAATCCTTACCAGATCGGTCCAACCAACTCAGTTCCGGGAAATATCTGCCCACTCTAACGCGTTCCTAACTTTTCCCTTTTCCTATAAATACCAATCTCAGAGTCCCACCAACTCTCTTCTTCCTTCCTTCTACGCGTTTCTCTTCACGGTCCAGAAAAGCGCGTACTATTCACTCGCCTCGATACGAACGGAGAGGCGACAAAGGAGGGAGCTACCGCTTTATTTTACGCTTAGCACGATTCTGCTCTCTCCAAAAGACGCGCCGTCGGGTACGACCTTTCAAATCTGATTTCTCTCTTTTCTCGGCCCTCCCTTCTTCGAGCTCCGATTTTTCAGATTTGGACTCTCGCTCTTTGTTTCTCTATCTCGTGTTTTGTTGGTGAGGAATTTGTCCAGAAAGTAGGAGAACATAGAGGAAAATTGCTTCTGCATCCTCCATTTTGTTTTATTGTATTGGATCTAGGTAAGTTTCATCTGCGATAGAGTTAGTTATGATCTTAATTTCTTGATTTCTGAACTATCTGAAGGTTTGTCATTAATGATATTAATTCTGCGATTCTGGTTGGTTTCATGTCTGTTTGTAATTTTTTAAATTTGCCTTGAATTTTCTAGTGATGCGTTAAATTTGTCTGTTTCAGGATTGTGTTTATAGTTATAATATTACTATGGCTGCTGCTGCCGGTCCCCGATATGCTCCAGAAGATCCTACTCTGCCCAAACCATGGAGGGGCCTTGTTGATGGTAAAACCGGGTATCTTTATTTTTGGAACCCGGAGACTAATGTTACGCAGTATGAGAGGCCTAATTTCTCAGCTCCTCCATCAAAGCCTTCTTCGATACCCATAAGTTCATCAATCCAAGTTCACCAAAGTTCTCGTTCTGATTATACACCTGTTAAGGAAGATGAAAGGAGTGGCAGAGGCGGCGGCGGTGGATCCAGACTTGATTTAGGAACAAGAGGCAGTCAGGTAGATGCTGGCTTGTTTCTCCTGAACTGTGGTTTGACCTTGAGCAGTGTGCATTCTGTTAATTCTGGTCATAAGTCGTTGAATTTGAAGTTGGAGCAGGAATCTTATAACTAAATATAAGACACTACTCACATTCTAAGTGTAGTGGCTTGAAATTTTTTTTCTCGATGATTAAATTGCACATTCCATTCCTGATATTTATTGTTTTTTACTCGACAATTAAATTGCACATAGCATTCCTGATATTTACTGTTTTCATTTCTTGATAGATCTAGAATTATTCTCGTTAATCAAAAGAAGAACATATAAGTTTATAGGTCTGAAAACTTGGAAACAGTACTATTGCTCAAAGTTATCTTATTTGCAATTAGGAAAGTGTTAGAATAGTATTTGAATTATTCTTCGGCCTCATCCAACAGCCTTGAATGGTTTGTTGTGAGATGGTACTAGAGCCTTTGTGATAAGAGATCTTTAGTTCAAACTCTGCCCTCGCTTTTAATTAATTTGTGATTTCTTGTGATTGGTAATACTTCATGTGGGATGTGCTATATTAGTGTTTGAATCATTTTCTTAACCCAACCAAACAGTTTAAATTTTGTGGTTGGTCTGTTAACCAAACAGTTTAACTTTTGTGGTTGGTCTGTTGACAAAAAAAAATCCACCTTGTGCTTGATTTTGCCCTTGATTTTGTATCAGAGTGCTAAAGGAGTGACGTCTCAACCCCACAATTTAGTCAATGGAGCTGCCACTGGGCCTGGGGGGTCATATACAAGAGGACATGGATCATCAACTGGAGAAAGTAATTTATCTGCAGAGGGTTATCGCCGTCGGCATGAGATAACTGTTACTGTGAGTACATTGAATTTCGTAGATAAATTTTTTGGAGGCCATTATTTCATGTTCATTTACTATTAATAATTAATAATCAGATCTTTTATGGGTGTAACTAGTAGAGGATTTGTTTGCTATTCATTATTATGCTGAAGTTTCCCTTGGCAACAATTTTTAGGAAGATGAAGTTCCTTTGCCTCTTACATCTTTTGAAGCTACTGGATTTCCTGCAGAGATTCTGAGAGAGGTAGGATCTTGTACTTATATCTTTGTCTCCACGCAATACTTGTTGACTGGGAGTTTTAGTTAGTTAGCAGACTATGGTGTTTCCAATAGAAAGTTCTGTGATTGCTAGAGGTCCAATATGTAGTTTCATAGTCGTTAATACTTTTGTCATCTGTACTTTTTGTCGCAGGTGCGATATTTGCTCCTGGGAGGAGCTAATGTCGTACGCTGTGCTGCCCTCTCTTTGGGGGCTATGCATATTTTTTGGAGCGCCCTTATATGGTGGACTATTTTTTGGGATGGGCTATCTGAGTCATCTAAGTTCGTGGCTGGGACTGCTGATGGTGATAATTTATTCTGCCATTCGGTCCGAGCAGAAGAAGAGGCCTCCTCCTGCTCCAACTTGCATCAGCAAGCATTTGCCGACTGCATATGGGGGATGATGCTTCTTCTGCCATTAGCCACACCTCTTTTAGTCCAAAAGAAAATCAACCTCAAATATTGAAGCCAGTACATCAGCTTATGGGGATTGCTGGATTTTTGCTTTTTCCAGGTACACAATGCAGGATTCTCTGCCCCAACCCCTATTCAGGCACAATCATGGCCAATTGCCTTGCAGAGTAGAGATATAGTGGCTATTGCTAAGACAGGCTCGGGTAAAACCTTAGGTTACTTGATACCAGGCTTCATGCATCTCAAAAAATGCAGAAATGATCCTCAAATGGGTCCAACTGTGTTGGTATTATCACCAACAAGAGAGCTGGCAACTCAGATACAAGATGAAGCTCTGAAGTTTGGCAAGTCATCAAGAATTTCTTGCACGGTATTTAAAATCACATCCTAATGCACTTTCCCCCTGATTCAATTTCTCAAATTGTTTTGGTGCTAATGTTAAGATACGTGTCTATGAATAAAAACATGTTTAAACTACGAGTAGTCCCTTTTTGGTCTTTCAGTTGTGCATGCTAATTTTGGATTACTGCCTGCTTTCTGAGTTATAGATGTGTAATTGTTTAGCTTGCTTAAGAAAATACATGCCCTTCATCCTTTAACTTCCAAATATGGACTACCCTGCAGTTACAGGCTAATAATCTAGAGAAACTGTGCATTTGTTCTATTCTTCAGTGCAATTGATGTTATTGATTTTTTATTAGTGTAGCAATCAACTTATTGATGATTTGTCCTTTCATTCTTTGTATGTGATAGTTCTAGCCACAATCATAGCTTGTATTCTGATTGCTCGCTTTATGTGATGTAATAAGCGCTTACCCACACTTTGTGTCGATAATAATATTTAAAAAAAATGTACTTTATATTTATAAAGAAAATATTTGATATCTATTACTTAAATTTTGATACCAAAAAAAACATTAAGTAGAAAAGAAACTTATCCAGAAAAGTAGAATATTTAAGCATTATAGAAAAACAAGAATTCTTTGTTTAAAAAAAAAGAAAATCTTGCCAAAAATATTTTACAAAAGGAAAACTGCATATCCATCAATATTGGAAGCATTCTCAAAGACAGAATATGAGAGAAGATGATTAATTGGACTTCCATAATTAGTACGTATTGAAAGCATGTGCAAATTGTTATCAGTATCTAGGATATCTATTAGTTATAGTTAGTAATATTATATGTCATAAGTTAATGGAATGAAAATATAACAAAATGAATCTTACATGGCTAAACAAAAAGACTTGTCTTTGTGTCTAATTTAATGTATGTAAATATATACATAAATATAGATATGGCTGATGTCTCCTAATTACCCTTTTGAAGTGTTTATATGGAGGAGCGCCTAAGGGTCCCCAATTGAAAGAACTAAACAGAGGAACGGATATTGTGGTTGCCACTCCAGGTCGCTTGAATGACATTCTTGAGATGAGGAGAGTTAGCCTTAGCCAAGTCTCTTACCTTGTATTGGATGAGGCTGATCGCATGTTGGACATGGGGTTTGAGCCACAAATTCGAAAGATTGTAAAAGAGGTGCCTGCTCGTAGACAGACACTAATGTTCACAGCTACTTGGCCAAAGGAAGTTCGGAAAATTGCTGCTGATCTACTGGTTAATCCTGTTCAGGTTAACATCGGCAATGTTGATGAGCTTGTGGCAAACAAGTCAATCACACAGGTCTGAGCTGTACACTTCTATTATAAATTTAGGCAAAATGAATCGGAAGTGTTTATTTTCCTCATTGAATTAACTTCTTATATTGTCTCAGTTGTAGTATGAATACAGCCATAATCTTCTAACTGATTTTCTTTTGTCTTGTCATGTTCTAGTATATTGAAGTGTTGGCACCTTTGGAGAAGCATAGGCGATTGGAGCAAATATTGCGATCCCAAGAACAAGGATCAAAGATTATCATATTTTGTTCAACGAAGAAGATGTGTGACCAACTTGCTCGCAATCTTACCCGACAATTTGGAGCTGCTGCTATTCATGGAGACAAGTCTCAAAGTGAAAGGGATTTTGTTTTAAATCAGTTTCGCACTGGGAAGTGTCCAGTGCTTGTAGCCACTGATGTTGCAGCTCGAGGATTAGACATTAAAGACATCAGGTTGGTTTGCAAATCTTTAGCTTTCACACAAACTGGAGCTACTCAATGCTAGAAAAAATAGCTAATGTAATTACATTTTCCTTAGTGTCAATATTTATAGTAAATACTCCATTCTTATTGGGAAGATTGGCCTAAATGCTTCTTCCTTACGAACAGTGCTACCTATACTATCCCCTCTAAGATCAAACAATTCCATCGAATTGAGTATGATTATATGGGTGATAGCATCTACCATACCAAAAGAATTGGAAATCTAGAATAATTTTTGTTGGAGAGTCAAATCTTCTAACAATTTTGGATATTTGTTTTCCATGAATCTGTTGGCAAGAAGTCCCATCTTATTTTCAGAGTGCACAACTACTTTAACTGACTGAAAAGCTTTTGTCTTCAAGGAACCGGAAACTTGGTTAACAAGTGTTGAAGGAGCACAAGTTTCAAATGTACTGATATAGGGATTTTGTGCTTTTACATGAATACTTGTTAACGAGTTTATGATCTTTTTATAGCTAATTTTGTTATCAGGGTTTTGTCCATATCAAATAGTTTCATACTAATGATTTGGATTTAACAAATTAATTGCTCCATTGTTTGGCTTTCAAGTTGTTCTTTCCATGTGTTTTATTAATACTCTAGCTTTTGATGTGTGAAAAAAAAAAGTTATGGATTTAACTGGGAGATGATTTTGTTTCAGGGTGGTTATAAATTATGATTTCCCAACAGGAGTGGAAGATTATGTTCATAGGATTGGGAGGACTGGTAGAGCTGGTGCCACTGGACTGGCGTACACATTCTTTGGTGAGCAAGATGCCAAGTATGCTTCAGATCTGATTAAAGTTTTGGAAGGGGCAAGCCAACGAGTTCCTCCAGAGATTCGTGATATGGCTTCACGTGGTGGTGGCACAAGCAGGTTTAGACGTTGGGGCCCTGCTTCTGGTGGTCGTGATGGAGGACGAGGACGTGGTGGACATAGTGATTTTGGTTATGGTGGAAGAGATGGAGGAAGGGGTATAACAAGCTCTTCTTCCATCAGAGGAGAAAGAGCTGCAGGTGGAGGCCGTGGATTTGATCATGATTCTAGAGATAGGTAAATGGCTTAAAGTAGTGATTCATGCATTATGGATTATCTTGATCTGATAGATATTGATTAGGAAATTGAACAGCAACTAATATGCATTTCTCTGGTTCCTTTTCTTTGGGCTATTTTCTGAACGTCAGTGGTTGCCACTTAGTAGGTTGTTGCAACGTTGTGAAATCCAACGTGCAGATTGTATTGATTCTTGTATTCTGTTAAAGCTGGATTTCGTTTACTAGACTTCATGCACATTCCTATTCGATCTCTTTCAGGGATTGATGTGAATACAGCAGCAATTTTCTGATAGTACCACTAGTTTTAGTGTTAAGACTGATGATGGATAATGAATTTTGCTTTCTATGGTCAGGTATGACCGTGGTATTAATGGTGGATATGGTAGAGGTCGCAGTCGAAGTCCTGACAAGGGCCAAAGTTGGGGTGAGCGTAACGGAAGTTTGAACCGTGAGCGTAGTCGTAGTCGAAGCCGTGAAAGATACAATGTGGATCCACATGCACGGGAGCAGTCTCCAGTGCGCAGTTTTCACCAGGCAATGATGGAAAGAGGTCGAGCATCCTCGCCACAACATCGCGGGGGCAGCAGCTTTCAGGACAGGGCTCCAACTACACATGGGCGTTCCCCAGTGCACAGTTTTCATCAGTCAATGATGGAAAGAAGTAGGGTATCTCCACCATCTCATATCAGTCGTGAGCGATCACGTTCTCCTCATGCTGGTGGCGGCGGCAAGGCAGCAATGGAACATGGTCAGTCGTTCCACAATAACACCCAACAAGGGTGGAGAAAATCACCTGGTCCTCTCGGTAACCGAGGATCTAGAGATACCTCCACATCTCGCAGAAGAAGTGGAGGAGGGCATGATTCCGGCTGACGAAGTTCCGGATAATGGAATATATCAGAGCTGAATGTTGAAACTGATACGTTCTTTTGGTTGATTAATCTTTAGATTTTGTCTTTGGGGCATTTTGCTACGTTGTAGGTGGAGAGAGAAGAAATTTAGAAGGGATTGACAGCTTATTTTTGTAGGCGCCCCGATGACTAGAACTCGCTCATCCTTTTTCATTCATTTTGTTTCCTTCTTTTGGTGAAAGTGGAAGAAGGAGAAGGTTTTATTGTATGTATCACATGGATGATTATAAGTGTACAAGCGTATGTACTAAGCATATGTGTATACTACTTTGTATGTTTTTATGTCGAATTTGGATTTTTTAGCGTAAAAAACTTAAATTGCGTGACAATTGAAATTATATTTTAGATTATTTTCTACTTAGCTATTATTTGAATATTAAAAAGCCCAGTGATAACAAAACATAATTAGTCATATAGTATAAAAAATATACAACCAAAAAATAAATAAAGCAAACTGTAGGTTAAAATTAGATGCAAAATAAAACAAAGTTGTTTTTGAAAGGGAAGTACTAAACTTAATATGCATTCCATATAAGAATAATATTTTTATAAAAAATTTATTGATTATTGCAGAAAAAGAATAAGGCAGAGTTAAATTGCTTATAAATAATAATAATAATAATCCATGTCATCATGGTTTTAGTGCTAGGGCATGCTTATGGTTGTCGTGATTCATATATAGAGATAAAATAAAACAAAATAAATAGAGATAAAATAGAATAAAAATTAAAGACAGTGGAGTGTTTGGTAGCAATTTACAGAACAGAACATAATAATTGTATGAATGACTAAAATACCCTTGCGGTATAATATGATTGGAAATATGTAATTAATTGATTATTTTAAAATGAATGATATGTATTAGTATTTTTTTTAAATTGAATCTATAAATAAGGAATAAAAATGTATTGCTTAAATATTTAATGAAATTAGTTATTGAAAAAAATGAAGATAAAATCAATTATGTGGGGATATTTTTGTCTTATGGGCGTGTACACTTCTTATAACACTGTCTTTGTCAACTGTGACTGGGTTAAGAGAGGAACAAAAAACTGTCTCTGTCAATCGGTGTCAGGTCACAAAAAGCAATGTCACAACAATCAAAACAACTTCAGGGACAAGATTTTTATTTTTTGTTACCCGTCTCCACAAATAGAGACAGTAACCAAACGCAGGGTTAGGGATGTGAATGGGTTGAGCTGGACCTGAGTGCTAGGGCATACTTAAGGATGACAATGGGTCGAGTCGGACCTGACCTCTTATTGTTGATGCTCGGGCCCAAGCCCAACAGAGCCGAGGCAACCCGGTTAAAACAGATTTTAAAAAATTAAAAATACAAAACGACATCATTTACTTACAGGGTTAGCCTCGGGTCGGGCCGGATATCTAGGCATACTCCATCTGACACATGGCCTGATTTTAGTTTTTGATTATGTATTAAACTAAAAATCACCCATAGTCTTGTATCACGAACCTACTTAAATACGAGTCCGTGACAGTTGTCCTTGTCCTTGATTTTAATAATGCATGATTTAGCACGTGTATTTTTCACTATAATCAATTATGACTTATATTAAGATGGTTTTAATTTTCAAATTTCTTCCTCAATAAAAAAATATAAGGGGTAAAATATGAATTAATATTTAATATTTTAAAGTGTATAAAAAGAGTATTGACGTTTTAAAATTATTTGAGTCAAATTTCTAACTAACCAATTATTAATTTTGTTAGAACACTAAAAATTTACATACTAATCACGATTGTGTTTATAAATGCCTTTGCAATTTAATATGGCTCCCAAACTTAGGTATTGATTGAGGATATATAGTGTAACATACGAATGAAAAATGGATAGAAGTTTATTAGTATTTATTAATTTAATTACCAATGTAGTAAAAGCTCTTAAAAAATTAGTAACGTCTATTAGTTGCAATTAATAAACATTACTAAAAGTTGTTAATTCTAATAAGGTATTGGTATTAATTATAATAATTGGAAAATATAAATGATATATTAACAATGACTATTTTAGAGTGATTTACTATAAATAAATAAAAAAACAAACCCAATTTTTAGGGTTTGGTGAGGGACATTAAATTGTACGAACATTTCCTCTTGTATTTTTTTACAAAGAGACTATTTTCGTGACTCGAATTTGTGACATTCCAGTCACAAGAAAAATAATTTTACCATTATTCTAAGACTTTATAGTGATTTACTAATTATAATAAGCAAGTGTTGTGAAATGTAAAAATTTGGGTAGAGATAAAAGTTATAGCATTATGATTTTAAAAAATATATATTAACACATTTTGTTTAGATAAAATTGAATACCGATGCATATTTGGAAACAATCTTTTTACTAGTTAAGGGTAAAATTGCGTATTACTAAATTTTTCTAAACCCTGCATTTAACGAAAATTCTACTGAGTATTGTTGTTAATGTTGATGTTGAATATCAAGAAATGTATTTCTTATATTCTTGTGAAATTAAGAGGTTATGATTGTCAAATTGCGGTAACTTCGTTTCTTATTAAGCATATGTATTTAACCTTTATACCAAATTTAATTCTCTTATCATATTAAGAAATTGCATTCAAACCTAATACTTATTAGTTATTAACATGAATTGCCAATAAAAGACTATTTTAATACTTCTACTTTATTGGCAAATTAAAGATCTCAATTAACTATATTTCTCGTTTTTGTTGAAACATTATTTGAATTCAAAAATTTTGTCATTTTTTAATCTAATTAGTTTTTTTATATTCAAATTAAAGTTCATAAAGGAAATAAATGACTCTTGCTTTATTTTTATTGAAAATTTTATCAATTTTATTACTATTTTTATTAATATTTGGACATATAAATTTTACATATATTACATTCTATTATTAAGGCGAGCCTTAGAGTAACCGGTAAGATTACTTCTTTGTGATCACAAATTTGAGTCACGGAAAAAAACTCTTTGTAAAAAAAATACAAAGAGTAAATTGTGTATAATTAATGTCCCTCACCCGACTTTCGCAAAGCGGAGAAACTGAGTTTGTTGTGATTTGATATTACATTCTACTATGAATTTTTATATTTATTTTAATAAATTTATTATACTTTTCCTCATAAAAAAATTAATCTAAATATAATAAATAAAGATATGGTTTTAACAAGTCCATTAGAGAGCAAATGACAGCACTCAACCCACCCAAGTGGCCCCATCATGACCAATGACTACATTCTTCTTGATTATCTTCTAACACATCGGAGGGCTCAAAATGAATCAAGTCAAATGTTTCCAACCACCAAAAAGGATAGTAGTACTGAGAAAGCCAAGGAAAGGCCACACATGAGTGCCACGTGTCCTTCAACTTAAAGGGAAACTGTATTTGTAACACAAGAATCTTATAACAACCCAATGATTAAAATGTTCCCTCTTTTTCCACTTTTGCCATTAGAACTACTGAGAAATGGAAGCTCAAGAGTCATTAACAAGAAGCAATAGGAGCCGTTGATGAGTAATATAATCAAGGGCCGAGATTTTGCCAATTGTCAATTACCATTGTTCTAATTACTTCCAATAAGAAAGCCCATGGAGTTTTAAACTCCATTAGTGAAACATTTAAACCTTACCTTTCTTTGTTGTTCTCTTCCTCTCTTGTCTCCATCTTTTTACTTCTTTCTCTTCATGGAGCTTGATCTCAAGTTCAGGGAAGAATTCCCTGACATTTCGAGGCTTCTCTTAGAATATCCATTGAAACAAGAGCTCACAAATGGTCTCTCCTTTGAAGCTCCATCTTCAAAACCAGTCTGGTTTCACAACTTTCACCAACTTGGTCCCCTTGCCAATATTGATTATGGCTCTTCGTCATCGTCAACGTCATCATCCAATCTTCGCCATCCTGATCATTTTACCACCATTGAAGACTCCTCAAAGAATCCCTTTTCTGGGATTTCAGAAACATGCACTAATCCTCTTCAAGCTCTTGCTAACGAGTTCTCTGGTGACCTCAGTGTCTATCTTTCCATTGGTTTTTCTCCAGATGTTGTAGACAAGCTCTTGCAGGACTTCCAGTTCTGGAATCCTCCACACAACCCTGAGGATAGATTCTTTCATGAAACGAAGACTTATCAGCCTCTAAAGTTCGAGGATTTCGTGTCCATTAGTGCTAAGATACCAGCAGATGATTCCTCACATCTAACCGCAAAGAATTGGCATCAAAAGCCAGTTGGTGACAAGAAAGACAAGAATTTGCAGGTGAAAAAAGATTCAAGAGCTTATAAGAAGATCAATATAATCAAAGGGCAATGGACTCCTGAAGAAGACAGGTGAAGAGCAAACCGCAATTATTAACTCTTAGCCTGAAATTTAAAACCTATATTGTTAATTTCTATTTCTCTATCTGTTCTTAGACTGTTGGTGCAGTTGGTGGAACATCATGGAGTGAAGAAATGGTCTCAAATTGCTAGGATGCTGGATGGTAGAGTAGGGAAGCAGTGTAGAGAGAGATGGCACAACCATTTGAGACCAGATATAAGGGTTTCTCATCCTTCTTCCTCCATTACTTTCCCTTGCCTTTTCTCGATCTTTGTTAGAAGATGATAGACATTAACTGTGTTCATCACATGATTTGAGCATCTAACACCAACACCAACACCATCCCAAATTTCTTCATTTTCAAAATTTATGTATACATCAAAAGGAGGGACTAGAGAAATTTATGCATAAATCTTTTTATGTTTTATTTAATTGGTTTTTAATAAATAAAATAAAATTTCTTCACTATTTATTTGTATTTTTTTGGAAATTTTTATATATTTTTATATTTACATTTCTATGTGAACTCTTTTTAAAAGATTAAATATATATTTTATATTAATTATTCAAATATGACATGACATTGCTAATAAATACAATAACAATATATTTCATAATTCGAATCAATAATAAAATTTAAATTTATAAATTTTAAATATATCCGATAACATATTATTACTCACTACACTTTTCAATTATATACATGCCTGAATCATTATCTATTTAGTTATAAATATTGTTAATAATATCAATTAAACTTGTATATGTGTAATATATTTTATTTTAATTTTTGAAAAATAAAATTTAATTCTGCTAGATTCAAGATTTATACCGGGTATTGTTGGTTGTTGTTGTTGAAGAATTTAATTTGATTATATATTGCTAGACTATCATACAAATAGAGAATTTAATAAACTATAGCAATTGTATTTCTGAAAGCTTTTTTAAATTTTGCTTAACCATGTATACCATATTTTCATATGAGAATGATTCTAATATTTAGTATTTAGAATCACTATTAATAGTTAGAATTATTAAAATTAAAAAATAATTAGATATAATGAACTGATGCTTTCCTTTAAATCCTTCATTCACAAAATTCAATATCATTTCAATATTTCATTTTCTAAGTGTTTTTTTATAAAATAACATTAAAGAAATGTTCTCAAATTACATATGATTTATAATCATGGCTAAGTGGGCAATAAGATTCATGAAAAATTCAGGGTTCGATGATCGAGATCAA
>JANIMX020000027.1:5263820-5274501 GCA_024582655.2 Erythroxylum kunthianum
CACAATTAATATGAAAAAGATCATTTAATCATCATACAAATATAAAATTAAGAACAATACAAAGTATTTAAAATATTACAATTTCATGATATAATAAATAATAATTACATCAAAACATCAAATAAAAATCACAATAAATATTCTTAAATTTTTTAAATTTAAAAATTTTAAAGCCCTCCAACTTTTCTAAATTTAAATAACAAATACCAATACAAAAAAAAGGTTAATGTTATTTAGCTACTAGAACAAGAGTTAGAAAAGGAAATTTAAGAATAAAAAAATATAGTTAAGAAGGAATGAATATACGTAGGTACCAGGACTAGGGCTTTGATATTAATATCGGTGAAGGGGAGTTCAAGGTCGCCGCTTTCTTGGAGATTCAAAAGAACATCAACCATGTCATCGGTTTCACGGGTTTCTCCTCTTGCTTTCATTTCTCTGTGCTCTTTAATGATCTCATCCAGTGTCCTGTCGACTTTCTGATGCAAGCTCACAAGCTTATGTTTTAACCCAGTAATTACGTGCAGAAATTTTAGGGAAGGAAATACATCACCAAGGCTAAACCCTCCTATTTCCTTTATTATTTGCTTCAATAATGGTATAAGTGCAAGCTCCCTCTTGCCTAAATTAGAAAATGCCGACCTTGAAATGGTAGTAAAATTTGTCGCCAACAACAGAGAAATGAGTGTGACTGGTGATCCTTCACTAGCACCAATGGTTGTCATCATACTCGAAACCTCCTCCCTCCTGATGGATTTGAATGATTTAATACGTTTTGCACTTAGAAGCTCTAGTATGAAAATTCTGCGCATCTGTCTCCAATATTCTCCATATGGGGCAAATCCAATGTCAGAACAATTGTACAATAAGATATCTGCTGCAAACACAAAAGGCCTGTCAGCAAATTTGATGTCATGTGTTTTCAGCACTTTTTCTGCTGCTTCCTTTGTAGAAATAACAACAGTTGGCACTTCGCCAAGTTGAAAGTGCATAATGGGTCCATATCTTTTGGCTAATTCTAGCAAAGGGCGATGCGGACCATATGGTAAACAACCAGCAAGTAGGTGAAGGTTTCCGATTATTGGCAGCTTTCGTGGTCCTGGAGGCAGCTTTAGACTGGATTTTGATTTCTTAAAAGCTCTTAATAGGATAAGCAATGTAGTGAACAGAGAGCATGCAATAAGAATTTGAAGTTGGTGCTCCATGAGGAGATTGGTGTGAGCTCTAGATAATTGTATGGGGTTAAGAACATGCGATTTGTGTTAATTTATAGACTTTGGTGGGATATTCAATAAGCAGGAGTATGAATACTTGTTGGGTCCTATTAATTCTAAATGATTAAACATTATTATGACATGTTTTTCATGGGGCAACACTTTTTCAGCTGCCAGTCTTTACAATGAATTTGAATACTTTAGCTGCCATTGAAATGAAGCATTTATCGAAAACATCGTTTCAGCTGCAATTCCATTTTTTTTAATAAAGGATTAGGCATACAAATTCATTACAATAAAGAAAAACATTTCAATAAACACTTCAAACTTTACCAATCATATACCGCACACTTTAATATTATTAAAAAAAATAAAAATTACAAATTAGCATGATGAGACTTTAGCCTTACCAATGCCGAATTAACATAATTTGCAGTTTGGTAAATTAAATATATTTCTAAAAAAATATACTCTGATTACATTAAGTATTAAATCTCACTATACAAAACCAGAAATCTGAATTTCATAATTAACTAACTTGTCCGCACAATGATTTCTTTCCTTATAGATATGAGATACAATAAACTGCATTTGTTTAGAAAATATAAACAATTATTTCACTGATTTTGTAATTTCCACGGGACAAAATTACTATTTATAAAAGCAGAAACCACTATTTAAGAGTCACATTTCAACTAAAAATTATGCTATGCCTTTTTGAATGCAATCTTAATGATAAACATAGCACCAAGTGGCGTATTTATTGAAAAGCAAACATAGCAACCAAAGTCCTAATAACAAATTTGACTATGTTAAGTGGCGCATTTATTGGAAAGCACTGCTTCATTTAAGAAAAGAAAAAACATTACAAAACCCTAGTTATCTAATTAAAATTCAAATAATCTTTTATATATTATTATCAATATTTATTTTTAATAACATTAATCTATCTTTCGTAGTAATTAAAAGAATTTTAAAAACTTGTTGTAAATTTCAACGCCACCAACATTCTTTTTATTATATAAACTTTTGGTGAATTAATTTATAGTTAAATATGCAAAATTTAGTTTTTCATCTTTTTTAAACTTATAGGTCTAGATTTCATATGGTCAAATTCTAAGAAAAAGAATTAGAAAATTATGAAAATAAATTATTCTTCCATTTAATTTATAATACTTAAATCACTTGAAGCCAATTCTTAATTACAAATCAAACAACACGGCATCAACTTCATAGCTCCATGAATCTAAAATTATATAAAAATGATTGTGATAACTTATGATTTAGCCCGTAGCTTTTATATTATGTTTTCTTCCTTATCTTTTAAGGAAGATATGAAAGTCGGGATGAATTGAAAGATGGAAGTTAATATATGCAACAAAAGAAATTGAAATTAAACTAAAATAGAAATAAAAAAATAATTTCATAATTCAAAATGGATTAAAAAGATACATTACGTTAAAAATAAACTAAAATTTGTGGATTAAGTATAGTTTTGCCCGATATTTTAAAAATTGGATTGGAAGTTAAACCAATAAGATAAGAGGTCTAAGATTTAAAAGGTTCAATTATTATTAGACCGTCATAAAACCGGTTAAAAATTGAATAAAATTAAAAAATTTGAAAAATGGTTGAAGACTATCCTTGCCCACCGAAAAATTTAAAGTTTAATTAAAAAAGAAGACTGTTAAATAAAAATTAGTAAATTTATTTTAGTTTATAAAATTAATTAATTAATATACTAATCGGTTGTTAACAACAAATATTATTAAGCTAAATCAAACTAACCGTACTGAAAAATGAGCCAGTTCAAAATTTTTACTGTTAATTGGTTCAGTTTTTAAAACATTAGTTTTTCTTAAAAATTCTAAGAGTAAATTTATTTGTAAATTGGGGGTTGAGTCATTACAAAAGAGAATTTTATTGTTTAAATTTGGTACACAAGAATCTAGTGCTAGCAATTGTGAAATTAAAACTTCCTTTTGGTTCGTCTTTTGTAGTACCCATAAAATATTGTCTTTCCATTATGTCATTTCATATGACAAGTATTTTTAATATAAAAAAGTCATATTAGTCCATTAAACGAATATATTTATTCATATTAAAAAAGAGAGAGTAAAAGAACCTTATGACACCATTTCAATAAATATAGAGACGCAAAGTTATTTGACGAGCTAAAATGACCTTTAAATAGAGTTAGGAAATGACGTTGTGAAAAGAAGACATTATATGAATACTTATCTTTATAATTTCAATTCTAAACTGTTGACAAAACATTCTAGTATCACATTTTATAGTTTAAGAATCTTCTCTGAAAGAACTCAAAGCACATGGACCTTGTTGGAGTCTCACGTTGGATAGAGATATAGTATTAATAATATTTATAACTAAGGGGCAACTCTCATCTTATAAATTAACTTATGAGGTTGAGTTAGACCCAAATCTAAATTCTAACATGGTATCAAAGCTTATCCTAGATCCGTTGGGCTACCCGCAGATGTTTAGTCCTGCAAACTTCACGCTCCAGATGTCCAGTCCTGGGCTTGAGGGGGGTGTGTTGGAATCCCACATTGGATAGAGATATAATCTTAATAATGTTTATAACTAAGGGGCAACCCTCACCCTATAAATTAGCTTATGGAGTTGAGTTAGGCCCAAATCTAAATTCTAATTATTTAATTTAATAGTATTTTATTTACAAGATGACCTCAGCCAATATCTTTTTCAGAAAAATATATATTTTTAGGTCCTTACATTTAACACCATTTCTAACTAGTTTATAATGCTTTAAAAATGTTACGTTACTTGATTATATACTTAAGCTATTATGTTGTTTTAAAAATTTGCTTTTTTTATACTTCAATAATAATCGTATAGAGTAAGAACATGAAATTTGTGTTACGTTACAAACTATGGTGGGATATTGATGAACAAACAAGCTTTGAACTTGTATGCAAACTGTTTAGTTCTATTAATAATGTTCGTATTTTCTTTTGTTGAAAGGAATCAATATTAAACAGTATGATGGCACATTTTTCCTGCGACAACAAACAGTGTGCGAACACGTTTTTCATCCGACAACAATCTTTCGATCACTGGTCTTAGATGACTTGGAAATGATTAAATATTAACATTATTCTGGTACATGATTTCAGGTCTCTTTCCTTTTTTAATATCTATTCACAGTATTAGTAAAAGTAAATAATTACTCTAAACATTCAAAAAATTAAGAGAAATAATTATTGTGACATCCCTTTATTACAAGTTGGAGACATGATCATTAATAAACATAATTAAAAAGATTTATTCTACAAACATTTTAAGAAAATGTAATAAATATTATGGCCAAATAATGCATAAACTAAGGTTTTTTTAGCTTCTAAATTTTTGAAAAGGAAATGATTTATAATAAAACATCTAAAGACTTATAGCATTGAGACTATAAGAAGCCTATTAATTATATGAATTAATAAATTAGTCCTTAAAACTAATTAAGTGTTTTATAACTTAAAACAAAAATAAAAATAAGGACAAAATAGAAATAATTTTGAAATGAATAAATCAACATGGATTAGAAAAGCATAAAGATATGTCAGAAAAAACTACAAAATTTGTGGATCAAAATTAATTTAACCTAAAAACTAAATGATGTCTTAACCTATATTTTTATAATAAAAAATATATTACTACTAATATTATTATTCTAGGTGACATTAATAGCTCAATTATAATGGAATAATATGTGAAAGATCAAGTTTAATATAACGGTAAAGTGACTAAAAGAGCAATTCAATCATTTGATCAATAAAAAATGAAAAAATGAGTAAAGTGAAAAAAACACAATTCAAGTGATTTCAAAGAAAGTCAAATGAAGAATTAAGAAAAAGAAGGAATCAAACACTTAAAAATATAACAAATCATTCTAATCTTTCTTGTAATCTTATCTATATCATTTTAATGATTTAGGAGTTTAATCATTGCATGATTATTTAAATGTTGGTTATAATATATACTTTTTTCATAATCAAGAGAAAAATTGTTTTTAAACTTTAAAATAATCTTTTGATCTTCAAAAAAAAACTTTGGAGAAATTTTGAAATAATTTGATGTCAATCTTTTATCAAAATGAGATACTTCAATAAATCATTGAAAAACTTGAAGTATTGAAGAGTGATAATTAAAAGCATTTTTTAAAGTTGAATTATGTAGGAGTTCTATTAGTTTAATGGTTTGTTTAGGTTAGCCAAAAATAGGAACAAAATATCACAGAATGAGTGTATTATGTAAAGTTAGAAGACAAGTTAGTCAATAATCTGATAGAATAGACATAGGCAAAATGAAAGTAAGAGATTGGTTAGTTGAATACGCGTAGAAACTAATCATTGTATGTCACACCCCGAAATCACTTCGAGCACATGACAACCGCCGGATACCCGGGCTAAGGATACATTTTCAAACAAAATGTAAATAAAAGATATTATTTACAAAACATAGTATTTAAAATGACTGCAGAAATTCATTAGAAAAATTTACAGATCAGTCCCATAAGCTATTTCATCATTGACAAAAGTACAAAAACACTAATAAATTACCCACGTACGAATTTTGTCAAAAGTCGCATGGTCCACTCAGAGTACCAAGCTCGGCACCTAATCTGCAAGGTGAGAAGTGAGAGGGGGTGAGTACACTATGTACTCCGTGAGCAGGAACAACTATACCAAGGATAGAACCGGATGCAAACCAACCAGTCTAACACCTCCAAAAGTATACATAGGCCTAGCCTATGAACAAATATACAAAAATAAATCATGGAATATATATTGAAAATGGAAATTCAATTTCCGGCATATGCCAAAGCACATGTGTGTAGCCACTAATCGGCCCAATCAGTGTGCACACCCACCAAGGGATTTATAAACAAAAGAGTCCCATCTCGGCGTTGGCTACACTTTTGTCTATGGAGAGTTCGGACTACGGTCGACAAGAGCGTCATAGACCCCAAGTGTATGACCTCGTCGGTGAGCACACTTTGTGTGACATCACCCGCAAGTTTTTGTTCGGTTCCAAGTGGAACGAATACCCGACTTACGTTCCGATTGATACATGATTGTTCAGTCTAGTTTTGGTGCTTAGTACCCTAGTGGCTACTGGTGACCTCACTAGTCTAAAAAAATAAAACCTTAATTTCATGCATAAAGGAAAATATACTAAATATCAAATAGGGCATCATGCCCAACTTATCGGTCCCACCGATAGTAACTGGCTCTCAACCACGGCTCCAAGCCGAAAATAATCTCGTTATGCAGAACCCAGTTGTGCATTACTCAATGGGGAGACATTATTAAAAATGTCTTCTTTGCACATAGTGCACACGGTTTCAAAGCATCTAACATGCATCTTATAATAGAGACGAACAAACTATAGGATGCCCCAGTCCCGTCCATGATATATGGTTCCCTTACTCACATCAAAGGAGGGTACACACTCTCGAGAAATTTGCTACTCCTCATCCGTACTTCTTGTCCATGATATATGGTTCCCTTACTTCTCGTTAGTCTATACTAAAGCAGGTCGAAAAATACATGACACGCCTAGCGGACACGGGCGTGTTTGCTGGCCGTTTCAGACTTCTTGGACACGCCCTGTAACACCCCAAAGTGACCCCTAGTCGGATGCACGTGTTTCGATAGGTTGTTTTGTAAGTGTTGGTGTTTGGTTATGAGATTTGTAAGCAAAATTGGTTAAAGATATTAAGTTAATTGACCAATACTTGGTTAAAAATGGGTAACTTGAGATGCAGACATCCAAATCGGGTGATTCTAGTAGCGTTGGAATCTCGGTTAAATTGTCTACAACTTTCAATGTTACTGTTAATTTTATAAGTGGCAAGATCTAGGATAATTTTGGGATAGAAGTCAGCTTTGTAAATCTGTCGCAAATTTTGGACAGTCGATATTGTTTTGAGCATAACTTTTGATACATTTATTAAAATTGGCTGAATTTATGATATGTTGGAGTTACGACATGTGCAAAAATGTTGTCTAGAGATAGTCTAAGCCTAAAAAACCTCAGGAACGTTGTCATTTTGGCTAGGAATGTTCTGGTTTGTAAGAACCAATCAGCTTGTACCTATGGCATGGTCCCACTTGTCTTTAAGTTGTAGATCAATACCACAATGTTTTGCATGAAGTGGTGAGTTTTAAACCTTCTTCAACCTTTAAATTGTAGAACCAAGGCTGAGAGGGAGTCTACTTTCTGGCAAAGGGAAAAGTGGAAGAAGAAAGTGGGATTGGACAGTTTGTTTGGAGGATTTGAAGCAAAGTTTTGAAGAAAGAAGAAAGGTAAGTTCTTTAACTTATTTTGGGCTAGCTTTGGTTGTGATTTTGATTCTCCCTTGGTAAGGGAAGATTCTGTACAGATTTGAGAAAATGTGAGAAGTGATTTGGATCATTTTGGTATAGGGGAAGGTGAAGAAAGGATTGAAGGAAGCTAAGCTTTGCATCTTGGAAGCAAGTTTAAGGTTTGGATACTTCTCCAAAAGTCTTTTGGCTAAATTAGGGTTTCGGCCCTATTTTGATTTCCATGAAATTAGGATTATTGCATGTATTTTTCTGGGTTAGTTTCTTTTATTTTGGTGGTTTTTTGGTCTATATTGGAGTGAGAATAAGTTAAATTTTCAGATGGAGGGTGGCAGTGAAGTTATTGTCGAACTCAAGGCCTTTGAATGGCCATAACTTTGCCTGTATACGTCCATTTGATCTGAAATTTGGAGGGTAGAAACTAGAGAAATAGTGATTCATTTCATCTTTCTGTAGAATTTCGTGAATCTGTCTCTAAGTAGAGTAAAATTGGACTCCAATGTAGATCTAAAAATCTACCTATTGTTTAAGAATATGGAGGTGTTGCAGGTCTGTGGACTACATGCACGACCGTGGCGCAGCATGCACGCCCGTGGGAAGGTGGTTTTGTGAAGCCACGACCTTGGCTCTGCATGCATGATCATGGGTGGGAATTTTTGGTGAAGCCACAAATCGTGGCATGGGAAGCACGATCGTGGGTAGGTAAAAATTCTGGAGCCACGATCGTGGGCAGGCAAAGTTCTGAAGCCACGATCATGATATTGGAAGCACGATCGTTGGTAGGCTTTTTCACGAAGCCACGATCGTGGAACTAAAGTGATAAGTGTAGAAATTGTATATGTTTTATGTGTGATTATTGTGTGAAATTGCACGTGAATTAGGATTTGTAGTTTAATATTTCATGATTTTTTATGTGTTGCGTTGTTTACTATATTTTTGTGATGCATGCGTAAATATTAGTGTTTAATCCTATTTTAACATATTTGTACATCAAATTATGTGAATTAGGATAAGATATTAATTTTATTATTGCATCCAATGTTCATGCATTAAGTTCATAATATTTGTTTTTATTGTGTGTGACAATTTACATATTTTAAGGCATGATTAATTACTTAAATTCTTTGGTGTAGTGACAAATCTTTAAGGGTAATTCAAAGAAGAAATCATGGAATAAAATAGAAGAGAAAAGGCTAGAAAATATGGGATGCATTGCAAATTAAAGACTTGATAAAACAAATTTTCCTAAGGCAGCTCCATTGGTCTTCGGCAGGAAGAGTTACCGCAAACCAAAACGCAAGCCTCCAAGAAGAAAGCGCAGCTGGGCAGGATTTAACTCAGCACCTCAAAATGCAGCTAGGTAGGGAAGAAAACACACAAGCCAGGATAACGCAATCAGCCAACGTTCAAGGGAGTGAACAGTAGTAGTTCACAATAAAACTTGAAACAATCAGTCCCATCAATAGAGGGCAGAGTAGAATAGGGTGTAAATAAATAAAAAGAAGAGAGCTAGCTGGAGAATGAGCGTGTGGCGCAGCTGGAGTTGAAAAAAAAAATAGAACAAAAACAGTTGAGGAGCTGCGTTAGAGAGGGTGGGAAGAACAGTAACCATACAATAAAACTCATGTTTTATTAGTCCCATCGAAGCTACAGTAGAGGGAGAGAAAAATAGAAGTGAACGAAGGCAGCAGCTTGGGCGTTGGAGCAGGCGTGCTGGACCACGCTATTGGAGGCTGGCTGCGCCTGGCATGGCTGGTGCGTGGAGTGGAGCCAGCAGTGTGCGGGCTGGTGCAGCTGCATAAGAGGAGAGCTTCTGGCATGGGTGCACTGCAATTCAAATTCCCAGTCCAAATTTTCACGCCGGCAGTCTACTCTTTGCACATTATTTATTTTATTTCATGTTTGTTTTACTTAATACATTTTATTTTGCAGAACATAATGTTCTGTTTAATGTGTTTTATTATGTGTAGTTAATTAATTGTTAGGATTTATTGTTTGAATTATTTGTGAACCTTTGATAATAAATTTAATTTGATAAATGTTTGTGATTTGCATTGTGATTTAATACTGGCAACATCCCGGAAGGGTGAGTTTAGGAAATTGTGTTGGGTAGTAATATCCCGGGAGGGTGAGTTCCAAATAGACCAGGTGCATATTCAGACTTTGTTATTTAGTTAGAAGAGGGATCTCGGCTATATAATAAAGTTACCTATAGGATTACTTCATATTTAGTTCAACAGTTAAGGGAAATTAGTAAGACTAAGGATAGCGTAATTAACTTTAACTCGTTAATTAAGGACGGCTAAGTATAGCTCGGGAGAGTGTATTTAGTACAGCAGAAAATCCTGGGTCGAACATAAATTGAATCAATCAGTCAAAGGGGAACAAATAGGGATAACAATGAATTCTAATTCTTAATCGTGATTTTTCTCTTAATTTTAATATGTTTGCATATTTTCCTTTTATTTTAATTTTACCTTTGTTTATTTTTACGTATTAAAATTTCTGATTTGGTTTCGTCTCAAATAAAGACAATTTAATTTACTGAATTGACTAGCCATTCCCTGTGGATCAATATTCGTTCTTTACTATAGTGTATAACCCGTATACTTGCGGTATTGAGTGTAAAACTTAGTAGAGGTTTACGCCCAACAAGTTTTTGGCGCCGTTGTCGGGGACTGATTATTGGATTTACGGTTTAGCTTTGGAAGAAATTTGTTTGAGAGTGTTTGATATTTTTCCTTGTGTTTTTATAGGTTTATGAACACAAGGAACACGTGCAGAACCATTGACGTTACTGAAGAGGAGCTACGTGAGATCACATGACTTGAAAGAGATTTGCGGCGAGCTAGGCGTCAATAAAATTTTCCAGCAACAATAGCTGACGAGGGAGAACATAGAGAAGATGAAAGGACATTGATGGACTTCATGAGGCTAGGATATAGACCGCAGGGAGTGCCAAGACCCACAATCCAAGCTCAGCGTTTTGAAATCAGGCCGGCGCTAATTAACAGTATTCAGAATAGCACACAGTTCTACGGGCTACCAAATGAAAATCAACCTAGACTTGGTTAAAAATAGCTAATTTGAAGATGTAGACATCCGCAT
>JANIMX020000028.1:896144-907972 GCA_024582655.2 Erythroxylum kunthianum
TAATAACCATGATCTTAGGCCTCTAATATTGGACTCAAATATCATTAAGTGACATGGGACATTTTATTAATCTAACAATTAATACCAAACCAAAACTGGTTCAGTCTCTTACCATTTACATAAAATCAGCCTAAAAAGATATTAATATAAAAAGATCTCAACTTATATTGATTCTCGTCTAATTTTAAAAATTATATTTATTATTTTAGAATATTACGAAATGATTATTTGTAATGCAATCATGTGAAACAATTATAAAAAATAAATTCAATTCAATTCAATAAAATTTAGAATAAATTATGTGTAATGCAATCTTATTAAATAATTAGACAAATAAATTAAATCTAATTCACAAAAATTTTAGAAAACAAAGTTATTATACTTGATAAACATTAATACTTAATTGTTAATTTTATATTTCTTATACTTTCAATTTCTTCGATATTTAAATCAAATTATGAAATACGGATCTAAGCAAGATTATTTATAAATGTAATTGTATAAAGGTTTAAATATTATTGAGATTTATAGTAATTACTTTATATACAATTATAATTATATTTATGTAATCTATAATTATAATATTATTAGTAATTTAAGACTTGGATAAAGATCATAAATGATAATTCCATCGTTATGAATCGTCTTCCACACTAATAAGTCATCAAGCGGGATGAGTGATTGCACATCAAGGAAAATTTGTTTTGGAAACTAATCTGCATAACCTCAACTTACGGACATATAATTACACCGTCAGATAAGTGAAGTTGTTATCCAGACCTGAAAAACACATTTGTGGCTCAACTCAAAAGAACACAGAGTCAAGAAAATAAGTAAAGTTGTTATCCAGACCTAAAAAAGACATTTGTGGCTCAACTCAAAGGAGCACAGGGTCAAGAAAATAACATATCATCCACTTTTCTGTTTTATCAAATATCAAGAAAATATGTTTATAAATTTTAGGTTCTTTTGTCCAACAAATTAAAAATAATGCCATCATTTCAATTTTTATTAGGACTGTCTCTTTGTTTCTGTGACTCGGTTAAGGCAAGAACAAAAAAATCTCGTCTCTGTCAATCATAGACAGTCATAAAATTCATAGTCACAACAAGCAAATAGTTTGAGAGATAAGATTTTTATGTTTTGTTACCCGTCTCTGAAAACGGAGACGGTAACCAAAGGCTGGGTGAGTGTATTATCTCCACGAGTGATTTTGACTAATTCCCACCGAACTAAAAATTCAACTTTGGGCGGCTGTTCTCCAGATATAGATAAGCAAATGCATTGCTTCTCCTTCTCCAAAGATTGCAATTCATTCAAAAATAGCCCCATTTTCTTAGGCTGTCCTGTCTCAATGAAGAATAATTACTATAAAAAATATTAACTTTAAAAAATAAAAACAATAATCATAATTACTATTATTAACTTGAACTTTATCTTGTCCTTCTCCTACTGCTCAATGAGTGGGTGAAAGAGAGGGAGACTTGGAGTCAACTTGACTTTTCCCAGTGCTATTCAGTTTCTTCCTTAGGACTGTGACTGTGAGTGTCCTTCCATAGAATGAAATACTAATTATTACGATACCAATTGATCTAATACCAATTGTTGTGCAAACAGAAGTAATATATATATGAAAAATAAGGAAGCAAAGAGCATAAGAATTTTCGTACTTATTGATTTATATATTTTTTATAATTTGAACTTCTTCTATATTTAAATCAAATTATGGAGTATGATTTCAAGCAAGATTGTAATTGTATAAAGGTTTGAATATTATTGTGATTTATAGTAAGTACTTTATATACAATTATAATTATATTTGTGTAATCTATAATTATCATAATCATAATTAAAATATTTTTAATACTTTAAGACTTGGATAAAGATCGTAAATGATAATTCCATCGTTATGAATCGTCTTCGACAGTAATAGGTCATCAAGTGGGATGAGTGATTGCACATCAAGGAAAATATGTTTTGCTTCCCTTGGAAAATAATCTGCAGAAGCTTGACTTATGGACATATGCTTACACCGTCAAAGAAGTAAAGTTGTGATCCAGACTTAGAAAAGACATTTGTGGGTCTGCTCAAAAGAGTGTAGGGTCAAGAAAAATAACATATTTCCACAAGGGACTTTGACTAATTTCAATCTAACTAAAAATTCTACTTTGGGCGGCTGTTCTCCAGCTATAGATAAGCAAATGCATGCTTCTCCTTTTCCAAAGCTTGCAATTCATTCAAAATAGCCCCATTTTCTTAGACTGTCCCAATGAAGAATTGTAATAGGTATCTCCTACTAGTAGCACTAGTTGTTCTTGAGGTCTTCCTACTGGTAGGACACTGTAGATGTAGTGAGAAGAAGAACTGCAATTCTTCTTGTGGAGATATATCTATTAGATTGCCGTTTCGCTTGAGAACAGACCCCAAAAGTTGCGGTTTCATGAAATCCTTTGAACTTGACTGCGAAGACAACCACAAAACGGTGCTTTACTTGTCTTCTTTTGCAAAATATTATGTACGCCAAATTAATTACACAGGCTTTAGCATTCGAATTGTGGATACCGGTATCCAAAAGCATAACTGCTCCTCACTTCCTCGTCATCCTCTAACACGGAGACAACACAACATAGGCTCTTCTAAAGTGCTTTACTTCCGTGATGCCAGTGAGACCTTCGTTTTCATAAAATGCGAGAATCCAGTGGCACAGGGTGTTAGACATCATAATGCTCTATTGGATTATTCTTGGCAGTATGTGGATACTTCTTGTAATTATTCTTCCTCCCTCTCTTTAAAAGATGAATATTCCTATGTAGTCGTCAGTGATGATGATGTTCGAGTATCTGATTTGGAGGATTTCTGCCGTGTAGAGATGACGATGCGTCAAACGGCATTAAATAGGGAGAGTTTGCTAAGTAATAGAAACAACATAACTTATAAGGACCTCCATGATTCTCTGCTATATGGCGTCCAGCTTTCTTTTCATTCATTTTGCTGCAATAATACCCACATTTATAATCCTTGCAACTTTGAAGGAGATCGCCAACTATGCGCTGTTTCTCCCCCAAGTATGTTAATCCTCAACGCCGCTTTCACTCTTTTCTTTATTTTATCTCACATGCTTATCATTAATTCTGATTGAAACTATTACTATTCAATTCTCTTTGAAGTATTAAAATGTTAGACATAACGTTCTCTACTTTGAATAATTATTATTAAAGTCTAAATTAAAATTTTAAAAAGATAGACTTATTTATGTTATTATTTACTAGATAAAATGAAAATTACCTTTAAAATTGGTCAAATTAAATAGAATGCCACAAATATATCCTGTTGTTGTAGTTATTATAAGATGGAGAAAATATTATGATATTTTAAAAAAAAAATACTTAAAATTTTATAGAGAAAAAGATTGAAGAAGTACGATTTTACTATTATTACTTGTATTATTCATACAAAAATACAATATTTCAAATTCCTTTATACACTGAGCCAAAAATACAAAAAAAATAGTTGCGATGTATATTGTAAAAAAGTTGGAAACGGTAATGTTAAGTGTAACCAAAAAGCAATAGTAACATTTGGTTTTTGCGTCTATTTCTCATATTAAATGTTGTATTTAACTCCAATTTAATTTTACATATGTTAATGTCCCCTAGGTTTTCAGAGCTTTGTCGGGGATGTGTTAGCGGCAGGTTTGGTGTCCCTCTTATTTATTGGTGAGACCGCTGAGACGTCTAACGGTGAGTATTTAGTATTTAGGTATAGTTGTGTGAAAGCTCTCTGCTCATTACCAACCATAGGCAGTTGACACTATTTCCTGATGGTGAGTATTTAGTATTTAGGAGTTGTGTTGTTCTTATCCAAGCTACTGTTAGGTCACATATATGTCTGTGAGATGAGTTTATCATTTTTCGTTGTTAAGGATGATTCTTGTTCCACTTAATTTTCAACAATATTATTCTATCTGTTTTATTTCTTTTTATTTTTTTAATATTGCAGATCCACGTTATTGGGCTTTCATTTCACTTGCAGACGTTGTCGATATTTTCAGTAAGATATTTTCTCTTTTATTGACCATTTAAGATTTATAAAATTGCACAATATAATAGAAATCATATCTTTTTTATAGTGGTAGAAAATTTTCAATAATACTTTATTTTGTTATTTTTTTAATTTATGTAATTAAAATTTAGTCAAAAAATTATAGTTCATAACTAATTAATAATTTTTATATAATGTATAATTATTTAAATTTATAATTATAATTAATAAATTTCTAGTTAATACTTACATACTCATAACTGGATATCTTCCATTCAATTTTTAAGAATATCTTCCATTCAATTTAAAACCACATATTTTTTAAATAGCAATATTAAATTTTTAGTTATAATTATCTATTGAAATGATTAAAATTGTAAAAATAAAACATTTCTTAGCAAATAAACAAATTAAAATATATATTACAAACAACAAAATTAAAAAACTCTTCACTTTTATAATTAAATATATTATCTATTTTATTTCAGACTATAATAGTTTATTTTTCTTATAAGTATGAATTTCTATTCTTTGTATACAGTTGCACATCATGTACTGTTGTTTATCTTTGGGGGTCCATTCGTCGTTGGATTTTTAATTTATAAGTGGAGGAGGAGACATTTGTCAATGTTTGATAATATTGAAGAGTTCCTCCAAACTCAAGGAGATTTCATGCCAATTCGATATTCCTATTACGACATTAAGAAGATAACTAAAAATTTCAAAGACAAATTAGGTTAAGGAGGCTATGGCTCAGTATATAAAGGAAGACTTCGAAGTGGTCGTCTTGCAGCTATAAAACTGTTAGGCAATCGTAAAAGTAATGGCCAAGATTTCATTAACGAAGTTGGTACTATTGGAACAATACACTATGTCAATGCGGTGAAACTCATTGGTTTTTGTGTTCAAGGATCAAAGTGTGCTCTTGTGTACGAGTTCATGCCTAACGGTTCTCTAGACAAATACTTGTTTTCTTCTGAAGCTAACAATTCAATCAATATAGAAAAGATGTATGAAATTTCTCTCGAAGTTGCTCGTGGCATTGAGTATCTGTATAGAGGTTGTGCTATGCAGATTCTACATTTTGACATCAAGCCTCATAACATCCTTTTGGATGAAAGCTTTGTTCTAAAGGTTTCAGATTTTGGTATAACCAAACTTTGTGAAACAAAAAATAGTGTCGTCGTTTTAACAGGTGCAAGAGGAACTATTGGCTATATGACTCCTGAATTGTGCTATAGGCATCTTGGAGGAGTCTCTTTCAAGGCCGATGTGTATAGCTTTGAGATGTTGTTGATGGAAATGGTAGGGAGGAGGAAGACTTTGAATGAATTTGCAGACCAATCGAGCCAAATTTACTTTCTTGTATGGGCTTACGAGCAATTCAGAAAAGGGAAGTACATAGAATTTGGAGAGGTCAATTCTACGGAAGAACAAAACAGAATAACTAAGAAAATAATTGTGGTAGCGCTTTGGTGCATACAATTGAAGCCCGATAATCGACCTCCTGTGCACAAAGTGATTGAGATGCTCGAACAAGATGTGGAGAGTCTAGGATTACCTCCAAAGCCTGTGTTGTCTTCACAAGTTGTAGAAGAGGAGGATACGGAAATGGACGAACACCTAATAGAAGTAAGAAACGTTGCAAGTGATTATTCTGATTCCGTCAGCTTAATTGTGAAAGCGGGTTAAGTAGTAATTTATAGTATTCATGAGACTATAAGTAAAATGTTGCTACTATTATATTTAAAGCCTTGAATTTAATAGTAGTCTTAGAGTTACTTAAGAATCGTAATATGACGATGTAATTGAAATCACAAAGTCTTTTTATTGGCGATCTGTCTTACTACAAAAAGGTCAAAAATAGGTTTTGAATCATGTATATTGTATATGACTTTCTGTAAGATGAATAATGGTTGTCTATATATGATAAAAATATTAATAAATACTTCTTGTTATTTAAATTTTCAAATTTGAAGTAAACCTCACATGTTATCTCCTTCTAAAAAAGAAAATGTAAAAAAAAACATTAGGAAATAAATCAAAATTTTATCCTAATCAAATTGATAAAATCATTACAAATCATGTTTTTTAAATGTATATATAAGTCACTTTGACAATATACAAATATATAACAAAAAGTTCATCATCATAATGTATTTTGGAATATATTATTATAGTATACATGATTTAAAAATAATTGATTATTTCTTAGACCGTTTTTAAAATGCAATTATACTGTTCATAAATTAAAATATCTTTACACATAACAAGTTTTTCGTTGTTATAAAATAAATTAACTATTTATAAATTCTATTTTTTCTTGTTCAAGTCATAATATTATTGAGATTGTTAATATATTTTTATACACCAATACTTCACCAAAAATTATATTCGTTATATAAACCTCACTTTATTATTTTATTTTGTTTTTATATAGTTTGAGTAATAGTTTTAACCCAAAAATTGAATAATAAATTAACTTATCTTAACAAATTGAAATGCTACATAGTTATTATTTTATTTTGTCTTTATATAGTCAGGGGTCTCGCTCTCTGAAAACAAAATTTGGATTTGAGATGTTGTTATAAAAACCAAGCAGAAGTAGCCAAATTGGTATTGATTAAAGGAACGTTAACTGAAGGCATAAAATGAAACCCGATATCGGGTTACGTTGTGAAATGAAACCCGATATCGGGTTACGTTATGTATTGACTAAAAGAATGTTGACTAAAGGCATAAAATGAAACTCGATATCGGGTTACGTTGTGAAAAGAAACCCAATATCGGGTTACGTTATGTGTTGACTAAAGGAACGTTGACTGAAGGCTTAAAATGAAACCCGATATTGGGTTACGTTGTGAAATGAAACCCGATATCGGGTTACGTTATGTGTTGACTAAAGGAACGTTGACTGAAGGCTTAAAATGAAACTCGATATTAGGTTACGTTGTGGAATGAAACCCGATATTGGGTTACGTTATATGTTAACTAAAGGAACGTTGACTGAAGGCTTAAAATGAAACTTGATATCGGGTTACGTTGTGATATGAACCTTGATATCGGGTTACGTTATTTGTTGACTAAAAGAACGTTGACTGAAGGCATAAAATGAAACTCGATATTGGGTTACGTTGTAAAATGAAACCCGATATCGGATTACGTTATGTGTTGACTAAAGAAACGTTAACTGAAGGCATAAAATGAAATCCGATATCGAATTTAATCTTCTAACTAAACTCAATATCGGGTTTCATCCCCCAATAAGTGTCATCCCTCAACGAAATCCGATATTGAGTTTAATCTCCCAACAAACCAAATTGGTTACTCCTGCTTGGCATTTATAACAACATCTCAAATCTAAATTTTGTTTTTAGGGGGCGCTGCCCCCTTGCAACCTCCGTCAGCTCACCGGCGAGCTGGGCAGCCGCTCGCTTACCGGGGAGCAAGACTCCCGACTACCCTGTCGAAATGACCATAAGTCAATCCGCATAAGTATGAGCAAATCCTAACAGAACTTAATTTTTTATTAAGGGTATTTTAGGCATCTTACATGAAAATTGGGTATAAGTGTAATAAGTTTATTTGAGCGGCTGTAAACGTTTTTTACCAAAATGTGACTAAAAACGAGTGAACAAATTTACACGTGACTGATTATGAGCTTGTCCCTATTTTTTAATGGAAAATAACTTATACTAAACTTTTGTAAAAAATAAAATTAAACTTCAAATATCGCAAATTTTAATTACATGTCAAATTTTATTAAAAATTAATATAAAAGTTGAAGACAATAATGTTACCATATATATGACAAAAATTATTTTAAATTTTATACTAACTTCTAATAAGTTTTCTATAAAGGTATTCTAATAATCTTTATATTAAAAACTTAACTAATTTATAATAAAAATATTATAATTTCTTAAGGAGTCATCCTTCCTCTCCCTTGATAAAATCAGATTATTTTAAATATAAAATTTTACTTTTTTGGCGATTAACATTTTCTAAACATCAAAGAAATGTTGCCTTTTTCAAGTTTTTTTAAAATACGAAATATTTTAAAACATTTAGTGCCCTTAGTTAATTTTCATTATTATTTTTAAATTATCTCATAACCCTTAAACCAATTTAAATATTTTTAATAAGGGTAATATCGTATTTTTTGAAATAAAAATAATATCATTAATAAATATTTTTATCAAGGCCCCAACCAACCCAATATCCAACGCACCGTTTTTCACCTCTTTACATGTCCAATTCGTACGTCACTCCCAGCCCCAATTATTTGCCAAATTAGGGCTTTCCCCGCAGCCGCAGGTAGCTGCTATGTTCGCCCAATGAATGCGTCATCAAATCATGTCATCTCCAAACCTCATTTAGGTAAGCGCGATGTTGATATTGTTTCATAAATCCTCTCGCAATTGTTTCTGCCTTACATAAAGTTTCCATCTCAGTGCCCCCAGCTTGATTGTTGCGCGATGTTCCCTCAGTTAAACTCCACTCTTCTTCTCTCGACTACTTCCGAAAAGCTTTCAAATTTCCCCTAATTTTGTGTACTTATTATTGTCATCTAATCTTCTACAAACAACTCCTCCACCAGTATACTCCTCATGAGTTCTCGCACACTCATTCCAGTCATGTTGGCACCCAATCTTGCCTCTCAAGAAGGGTGGGTTCCTATATTTTCCATGTAAGTTCTTCAAACTTAATCTTATTAGTTGCTCTGTACTAGTAGTATTTCCATTACTCATGCCTTATATGTTTGTAGTCTTTGACCTTGTCTCTGATTCATGGACCTTAATTCCAGTAGTCTTATCCAGAGTAAAAATTTATTCCATATTTCTTCTTGTGTTCTCTTTGATTGTCTGAATATTCTAGCATTCCTCTCTTTTTAAATGTTATACACTAGTATACACATCCCTCATGTCGTCAGCTCTCTGCCCTTTTATTCCTAAATTTATAAGCCGAGAGAACCTCAACTGTTCCTTTCCAGGTTGATTGTATTTATACTCGTAATTCCACTTTTATGTGTATACTCGTTCCATAAGCTCCTTGAGAACTAGAAGAATAAGTGATCAGGGTCCTCTGAAGATGATTCACACAATACATATAGTCTATCGATTCCTAGTACTTTGAGTCTGTCCTTTGTTGGGAGCCTTTCCAACACTGCTAGCTACAAGTTGAAGGACTAAGTTGGAGTAATTCCTTTACTCCAAACCCATTTACACCACCCATATTTAGTTTGTGGGGATGAAAGAATAGTTTTGTAAATGGCCGTGGAGAATTTGTCTGCACAATTCCATAAAATTTTGTCTTCCTTCAAAGCATCTGGTATATAATTTGGTCAGTTGTTAGTAATGATGTCCTTTCCTCTCTCCGAGTTAAGGGCCCATACCCATTTGTTTCTTTCAATGAACCAATTAACCTTAGTTCTAGCTGGAATCATAGTTTTTAATGTTATAGACTCTCTCTTCAAGAATAAAGGGCTCATAGGATGCCAATTATCAAACCAGGAGGCAGTATGTTTCCCATTGCTTATCTTGTGTGTGATAATTGATGGCATTTAGCACCTTTAATTTAGAATTTGCTTAAATGTCCAGGAATATTTGGTTCTATACTCCATTGACCAAATACTACTATTTTCTATATAATATCAATTGATCCATTTCACCGACAAATTCTCCTTTTCTTTGCATAGCTTCCACAAGTTTTTTTCGATTAGAGCCTTGTACATATTCTTTACTGAAGTGATACTCAGTCCCTCTCTTTCCTTAGGTTGACATACACTACTCCAATTCACCTTTGGAATCTTATTACTATTTCGACCACTCCAGATAAAGTCTCTGACCAACTTGTCCATAGTCTTTATCACTCCTTTGGGGATAGGTAGATGAAATCACCAATATACATACAAATTAGATAACACCACTTGGGTCAGAGTCAATCTTCCTCTATAAGATAGAAACTTGTTGCACCAAGATGAAAGCTTCCTTTGGAAAGATTGAACTAGTGGGGTACAATCTGCTGATGTGAGCTTCTTATAAGAGATTGGAACTCCAAGATATTTAAAAGGAGCTGGCTGGATTTGAATTCTCATTGTTTCAATGTATTACCTCACATCCATCTTTGTACTTGTTGACACAAAACAGTAACTTTTTTTAGGGTTAAAACACAGACCTAAGATTCTTTTGAAGTCCTCTAGAGATTGTATCATCACTTTGATAGATCTAGGCAAAGCTCTATATAATAGCAACAGGTCATTTGTATAGGATAGTTGGGATATTATTAATTTGTCACATCTATAATGGAACTTAAACCTTGCTTCTTTTTGGATGTTGAGCATTGTGATTCTGTGTAGAATCTCCAACCCTGTAGTAAATAAATAAGGTGAAATAGGATCACCTTGTCTGAGCCCTTTTCCTCCCCTAAAAATCTTAGTTGGTTCTCTATTTATCAACATAATGAAAGACACTAAAAATATACATTCTTTTGTCCATTCAACAAATTTCCTTGGGTAACCCATATAGGTTAGTGTATCTACTACAAAGCTCCAGCTTACCATATCATATGCTTTAGAAAAATCAATCTTCTTGGCACATCCTTGGATAGATTTGTTACTGTTATAAGCTTTAAAAATCTCTTGTGCTAGCAATATGTTGTCACCTATGCATCTTCCACTGATAAGCGCACCTTGCCATGGTTTTATGAATTTTGTGAGAGTATTCTTCAATCTATTGGCTAGGATTATGGCGATAATCTTATAGATCACATTACAACATGCATTTGGTTTATAATCATTAAAGCTAGAGAGGTTTGGTATCTTAGGGACAAGCCACAAATAGGTATTGTTCATTTCCTTGAGCATCTTGCTCTCCCTGAAGAATTCCTTAACTGCATTGATTGTCACCTGCTTAGTGTCTTCCCATGTAGCTTGAAAAAATCTAGCATTAAATCCATTTATTATGGGGGCTTTTCTGGGTTAAAGTAAAAGATTGTCCTTAATCTCTTCATTTGTAACCTCCCTAATCAAAGCTTGATGTTGGTGCATCTGAACATAATCTTTAATTAAGCTTACTAGCTCTGTTGGAAAATTATCTACCTTCCCTATCAAGCCTTGAATGCCTCTAATTAATTCCACTGCTTTCTCTTTGATCACATTTACATCTTTTATGTTATTGCCATCATTATATTTAATTACAACAATCCTGTCTTGATTCCTTATGTTCTGGATTTTACTGAAAAAATATTTGGAGTATTTTTCCCCCTCTCGCAGCTAAAGAACTCTTGCCTTCTATCTCAATTGAGAATTGTATGCACCAATTGCTTCCATATATTTTACTAACTCAGCTTGCTCTCTTTCCTTCTTAGTGGGGTTAGTTAGATCATTTTCCAAATCTTTCCCATATTTCTTAAGAACCTTCATAGCTTCTCTCATATCCATTGTATCATCTCAATTTGACGATTGCCTCCACAAACCAATACTAGACCTTCTTAGCAAGTTTTGTCCTCACTCGCATGCTCTCCTCGGAAAACTTCTCAGGAGATCACCTATTCCAAATTGCTCCAGGCCAAACACGCTTAACTATGAAGTTCTTACGGAATGTGCTCCGAAAAGGTAGTTGCGCCTTATTGGTATGGATAGTACCTATCAAATCTTTTAGACTAGTGCAGTCTCATATTTACACAGTCTTAGGATCCCTTTTTTCAGGTGTGGCTTCGGTTCATCCATGTACCCATTTGCCCTGAAGCTTGCTAGGAGCTGCTCTTTGTCCGTGCTTCCCTAGCAC
>JANIMX020000028.1:1098345-1108975 GCA_024582655.2 Erythroxylum kunthianum
ACTTGCGATTACCCGGTTAGAAACCTGACCGTGGTCAGGCCTAATGATAATCAACAATTACTCATAAAAATAAGTTTCTTCCTTTGAATGTTGATATATCACTGAATTTATATTACATTTTTAAGAGTCAAACCATTACTAAGATATGCTTCAACCAAATCAAAAAGATCAGATTGAACAGAACAATCGATTAAACAATATCAGAGACTGATAAACTAATTGCCATTTACGATTCTGCAGGTACTCCATCTTTTAAGACTAGAAGAAAAGATTTATATACACTAAATGAGAAGAATCAATATTTTTTAATACAAAAAGGAAAAATGGGATTTGTGCAAAATCATATATAAATGTAATTTGTCTACTCTGTTTTGCTGACAGAAACAAGAAGATGACCATATTAAATAAAAAGAATCAGTTCCATGTGTAACTGTTTCCAATACCAACCATAATCAAGGGAAAGCAGAGCAAGTTGAGACTCGAAACAGTTAGCCATTAAAACGGTTAGATTGACGGTGATGAGAAAAGAGAGACACAGGAAGGGAGAGATAAAGGTTGTTGGTGTTTCATAAATTAAAGAAAGAAGAGAAAGATAAGAGGTAGGTCAAGCAACACACGTCTTGTTCAGGCAAAATCCATGTGCCCACATGGCTGATACTAATTGAACTAAGCTGATGAGACAGAGACACACACACACACAGAAAGACAGAGGAAACAGAGAGAGAAAGAGCAGAGCAGGCTAGTTGAGTACTATATACTAGAAGTGGCATCATCTATTATCAGCAATATTCACTAGATACCACCTTTAAAAGAAAGCCATAAATGAGACAAGATCATTATCATCATCATCATCAATATCACAAGAGAGCAGCAACGTTATGTGCAGAGACAGATATATAGATAGGTATAACGTGAATGAAACTATAGGCATCAATCACAGTTGTTAAGTCCCCAGAAATTTTGTCCTAGCTGCTTGTACTTCACTAGCACACACCGAGGCTAGCTAGAGAGAGAGAGAGAGATAGACAGAATAAGAGATGAAAGAGAAGAGTGAAAGTGGAGGCGGGTATGTGAGAGCAGATCAGATAGATCTGAAAAGCTTGGATGAACAGCTACACAGGCATCTGAGCAGAGCATGGACGATGGAGAAGAACAAAAGCAAGAAGGATGGAAAAGAAGGGGAAGGAGATGGAGGAGGACTGCAAAGACTCGCCAACAATGTCATGATCTCCACAAGGCAAGAATGGGAGATTGATCCCTCCAAGCTCATCGTTAAAAGTGTTATAGCTCGAGGCACTTTTGGTACTGTTCATCGTGGCATTTATGATGGCCAAGATGTTGCTGGTATATACCAAGTTCTCATCTTTACTTCTCTTACTGATAATTCATTTGGAAGCTACCTTTTAGTGGAGGCTGATTACGTACCCAACTCATGAAATGTCTTGTGTCTAATCATGAACTTGCTTTCTTTTCTGTTTTGCAGTACTAGTGTTTTTTTTAACAACAATGCGTTTTGATTAATGCATAGAACCATTTAGGATTAATCTGTGGAAGTGAAACTTTATCATGTTTGTTCTTAAAAATTGGAACTTTTAGTTCCTCATGCTTGCAGTTTCCTAGTTATTTCAACTAATGATTAATTAGAACTTTTAGTCTTCTGGATTCTGTTCTGCACCATCTCTCAGTAATTTTCATTCCTGTTCTCACATTCTTATAAGCAGAGTTTCTGTTTGGCTGCTCAGAAAATTCAATTACGAAATGGAAATTTTTATCTTTTTACTCGCTTTCAAACTTCAGGAAGTGTTTTCCTGGAAAGCAGATTGTTCGGTTGGCTCAGAATGTCTTGCATGGAAAACAAACTATGAATTTTGTGTTTCACACGAATTTCTCTGCAACAAAACAGAGTGAAACAAACATTTTGTTCCTATAGAGAAATGTTTAATTCATGTAGATCTAGACTTGCAAAATCCGTGACTTTTCACGAGAATGGATAGCTTGACAGGTCACTTCAGCATCTTAACTGATGCTTTTCCTCTTTGTGTGATCTTCTCATGTGTTCATATCTTTCTCTCTTTTTTTAATAAACAGATAAAGCTATGTGTTTGAATAATTACAGTATCCAAATTCCAAGGTTCTTACGGTCTTATGTTACGTTCTTGTTTCCAAATTTCGGTGCATACTAAGAACATGGCCTTTCATTATGCTCAGTTAAACTTCTTGATTGGGGTGAGGAGGGACACAGGTCAGAGGCAGAAATAGCTTCACTTAGAGCAGCTTTTACGCAAGAAGTTGCTGTATGGCACACTCTTGATCATCCAAACGTAACAAAGGTAGAACCAGACAAAGGTTACATTCTTCTTTTCCTTCTGTCTTCTTCATGAAAACTGCAGTTCATCTCCAATTGTCCTTCAAAAGAATTTGAGAAAGACTGAAACTTTCTTGAACACGCCATGAAATTTGACCTTCGTAAGATGCATATGGACCACAATATCATGGGGTTGGTTGATGAACTTCTTTTCTCCTTGAAAAACTTACCCTTTAAAACACTGGTTTAGCTGTTCTTCAAATTCTCTTCACTTTGCAGTAAAAGTCTTTTTAAGTTCTTTTTGCAGTTCATTGGAGCAACAATGGGGTCATCAGAATTAAACATACAGACCGAGAATGGTCATTTTGGAATGCCAAGTAACGTTTGCTGTGTTGTTGTCGAATACTGTCCTGGTGGTGCTCTAAAATCTTACCTGATAAAGAACAGGAGAAAGAAACTGGCCTTCAAAGTGGTTATTCAACTGGCACTAGATCTTGCACGAGGGTAAAAGTTCTTCCACGCTTACAAATCCTCACAAGATTATAGAATGAAATTTGGTTATACATGATGCTGCCATTTGGATTCTTGCAGATTGAGCTATCTTCATTCCAAGAAGATTGTCCACAGAGATGTTAAAACAGAAAATATGCTTCTGGACAAGACACGTACGGTGAAAATAGCTGACTTTGGGGTCGCTCGTCTTGAGGCATCGAATCCTAATGACATGACTGGAGAGACTGGAACGCTTGGATACATGGCACCAGAGGTACTTAACCTATGTTCATACTGTTGCTGTAGCTTCTTTTCAGCTCCAAATACAATTTCCAATTCTTACTCAATAATCGGTGATGGGACAGGTTCTCAATGGCAATCCATACAACAGAAAGTGTGATGTGTACAGTTTTGGAATCTGCTTGTGGGAAATATATTGCTGTGACATGCCATATCCTGATCTCAGCTTTTCCGAAGTAACTTCAGCTGTCGTTCGACAGGTAGACGAATATGCAATTTAGTGTTTCCAATCTAAACATGAAGTATGGTTATGGAACTTATGCTCATGACCTTTAGAACCTAAGCTTTCCATCTCCAATTTTCCTTCACCTCAATCTGATCTGCTCTACTCAAACATTCAACGCAGTACTCATTACATATATAATGATCAATCATTTCAAATGACAGAATCTCAGGCCAGAGATACCTCGCTGTTGCCCAAGTTCTCTTGCAAATGTAATGAAGCGATGCTGGGATGCCAACCCTGACAGGCGGCCAGAGATGGATGAGGTTGTATTGATGATAGAGGCAATCGACACATCCAAGGGTGGAGGCATGATCCCTCACGACCAGCCTCAGAGTTGTTTCTGTTTCCGAAAGTACAGGGGGCCATAAGGAACAATGACATAAAGCTGAAGATATGTTAGTTGTGAGTTCTAAACTTCAAGTAGTAATCATATGCAGGTACAGTAAGCTGCAGAGGTGGTTGTTCAAGTGGTGATCTGCAGTAACTCTTTTTCATGCTTCATGTAAAGTTCTTCTCTTAGCTTAAGCATGTATGGTTTTGTAAGAACTGCTCATCCTGATTAGATAGCCATTCACAGAATTTTTTTACGAGCGGGCTTGGTGGAGTTATACTCTGTGTAATGAACCTGATGCCATTATTTACATCCAGAGTACAGAATCCCCGCCCTTTCATATGCTAATCTGATATTAAGATAAAGAGTTTCTATTCAACAAGTGATACATTTCATCCAAAAATTGAGAATTCTTGAGAAGCCGACAATGAAATATTGCAAAAGACTGCAATATCAGAAATAATTCATTCTCAACTTGAATTGTAAAAGCTATCCAAATCCAGTCTACAGAATCATGGAACAAATCATACAGTTGAAAAGCTGCATAACATCATGTGCCTTCAAATTCAATGGATTAGCATCCGCCGCCATGTGAAGTATGTTGAGTCTAGCCAGCAATCTTATAGGTTGGATTAACTAAATTTTCCAAGCCAGAAACAATTTGCATAGATTCTATGACATCACCAACCTTGAGATCAGCCAAAAAATCCTCATTTTCTGCAATATAACCAAATACAGCATATCTACCATCCAAAATATTTGCATTGCTAGGGGTGAGCTCACTTTCTTTCAGTAGCCAAAAGACCTGGCTTGAAGCTGAGTTGTTCTCAAACTCCTGCCAAAACATGAAACAAAAGGTTAAAAACGAACAATTTCAGAGATGGGGAACTTTTAAACTTAAAAGTCTTACATCTCTTGCCATGGCCATTGTTCCAAATGCATTGAATGGAAGCTTTGTTTGAGCCTTGTATAAACCAAGTTCCTGTTGAGATACGAATTATAAATCATATTGGAAAATTCCAGCAACAACACATAAATTAGCAGCAATATGAAAACACCTAAAGCAAAAAAATGATACAACTGAATTGGAACTTCTCTAGAAAAGCACAGAGAGAGAAAGACAGAGTTTACTTCCAAAGTTGCACCATAAAAAGGTGCCTTCTCCCCATTGACCATGATTTCCAGTGGCACTGTCCTAACTTTCTCTGTACTAGGATCAATAAAGCCTTCTGCTGGACCTTCAGGATCTCCAGTTTGAACAACAAATCCATCCGCTGCAATAAATCCATTTACGTCAACGTCATGTCCAGTAACAAACATTAACAGATGAATTCATCTATATACAGGAATGCTAATTTGGGAACGAGGCATATAAACAGAAGAAGATAGCAATGTGTGTGCCTCCAATGTAGCATTGCACTATGACAACTATCAATTGAAAAACGAGGGTGTTTGATGCAAAAGAGTTTAGAGTGTATAAAAGAAATAGAAGAGGGCAAATCAGACAACCACAAGCTTCAATTTGATGGGAAGAAGAGTGGAGTTGAGGTGACAACAAAGACAACAAGGGCTGATATTTAGTTTATGTTAGGATTCCCCTATTAGATAGGATAGTAGTAAGTTGTAGATATGTTATTCTATTTGTAGATTATCCTAGTTGTTTAGGACTGACAAGGAGAAGATGCTAAGAGTTTCTTGGCAAAATATTAGTGAGGATTATACAGCAGAATGGTTGAGGGAGTTGTTTTCAAGATTTGGTAAGGTGAAAAATGTTGTTATCAAGAGTTCCAAGAAAAGAGGTTCAGTCCTTGTTGCAATAGCAAGTAAAGATGTAGCAGTTGCTGCAACAAGAAGTGTTTCAGGCAATATCACTAATCTTCTTATAGTTATTTCTCTTCAACCAGCTACCGCAGGGGTGTTTCATGGTGTCCAACAATCAGTAGAATATGATTGTGTGGATAATCTTGCTGGTGCTGGTTATAAAGCATATGAAGATTCTATTTTAGAGAAACTTCAAAGGCTGCAGCAGCAAAAAAACCAAACATGAGAAATGAGTGAGGAGAAGGAGGCTGAAGGGCCTTATTCTGAGATGAAACAGTTAAGTGTGCACATTATTTGGCAATTAAAGTTGGTGTCTATTGTTGGTGGACAGTTGATCGAGGAGCAGGGGTTTAGGATTAGGAAAGGGTGCGAGGTTGTGATCGCGACACCAGGTAGGCTGTTTGATTGCTTGGAAAGGCGTTATACTGTGTTGAATCAGTGTAATTATGTTGTGCTTGATGAGGCTGATAGGATGATAGATATGGGTTTTTAGCCCCAGGTGTATTGGAAGCGATCCTTCCATTACTTGAAACAGGAGAAGAAAGGAGATCAATTTCCAACTTCAGACGATTCGGGGAGAATTGAAGCAAAATAGCTTAGGTTTCTTGTCAAATAGAGCTTAGGTTTCTAGTCAAACAGAAAGGAGATCAACTTCCAACTTCAGACATTTCTCGGAGAATTTAGTCAATCACAAGTTTCAATATAAGGGATGAAAGTGGGAGTTGAGGTGACAACAAAGACATTAAAGGCTGAGATTTAGTTTATGCTAGGATAATTCGAGGATACCTTATTAAATAAGAAATAGTAGTAAGTTAGATATGTTATTCTAGTTGTACCCGACCCTTCAATAATAACAACCTGAATTTTTTCTAAAAACTTGAGTTTTCAATTAGAAAGTGCGATACTTTCTTCTACCCTAAAAACTCAACTATACCAAATATGAAATTCCAGCATTCCAAACTGAAATCCAGATCTTAAATCTGAAATTACAGCAGTCTAACAACACTCAACAGCCTATATTACCTAGTTTCTATGATTTTTAGCTATTAGTTGATATTTTTCTACTCATTGTACATCAGTAATTGTGAGTGGTAGGACAGCAAGTGCATAGAATAAGAAAATAACTTAACAAAGGAACAGTACAACTTGCTACTAGTTTACCTCTTTGTATTTCCATGCCATCATAAAAGTGCCTTTCTACCAAATCCATAAAATTCCCAGCCGTTACAGGAGCATTATAACCATCTAGAACAATGCGGAATACACACTCATCTACATTGGGATTGTCTTTAACCTTGACCTTCATATCAACCGTAGCTCTTCCCTTCAATAGAGGCATATTTTTGTATTCTTCAGGCACTTCATATGGGAACTCAGCAACCATATCCTCTTCAACACTGCAGAAACCCAATGCCCCAGGAAGATCTCAGCTGCAGTCATGACAAGGGTATGTATGAGAATTGTTTATCTATGAGGATTAACTTTTTTTTAACTCCTCAATCTGTATTTGACATGTAGGTGACAAGAAAGTGACAAAAGAACCATGAGATGACATACTGACTCATTGAACCATACCCTACATGGGAATACAAAGGATAGCTATAATGAGAATGTTTTAGCTGTTCACTTTCCCGATCACTAATTTCTTGCCAGCCTCCTCAAGTGACTGCAGAGTTACTAAAGCTATAAACCTATAAATCCCATGATGGAGTTCAGAACCAAATTCAAGATGGTGCCATAAACAGAAACGGGTACAGCACAAAGGGTGCAAAGTTCATATTTGTATCACCAGAAGTAATCAAGGGGATAAGCTATATTAGCACGGTGGACTTAAAGGGTAAACATTCCACGAAAAATGGACGAAATTTTGTTGAAGAGCAGATCCTGCAATACTCAATTCCTATATGAGAAGGCAAGACTTTGTCTAAATCTCCATGAGTACGGTTCCACCAGAAAAAAATGTATCTATGATACTTACCTACCAACATAATTAAGAAGCTCCTTTTGTTTAGGTGCTACTGCATCCCTGTTCCTATCCTCCACAATCTGCTGAAGTTCATCCATTCCAGCTTCCAGTTTATCAAGCAGTTCCACTCCATTGTCTTTCTTGGATTCAGCTAAGCCTGAGATAATCAAACTCTTACCCTGCTTAAAAGCTCTAGACGCCTGCCTCACATTCTACATTTTACAATAAGAATTGTCAATGACCATGAACCAATCAAATTTACACGCACAGGGAAGTAAAATGCCTACAGATGGTGCTATAAAATTGCGAGAATATAATTGAAACACCAAGCAATATGAAGAGTGGAAGGTCCTTACCCTCTCCACTGAATCAAGTGCCTTGAGTCCAGCGATCTTGAGACTATCTGTGATATCTTCAAGCGGCTTTTGTACTTCCCTTATAGCTTTATTGTCAATAGGCAAAGCATACCTTAACAATGCTCTCGGGTCCTTAATCGGTGGCCCAGATATTAACACTGAGATATCAGGCAATGCACGATCAGCGGCAAAGGCATTAGGCAGCCCCTCCAATGAAGGCACTCCTGTTACCAACCCAACAGCTAAAGCAATAGAAATCACACACTCCTTCAACGAAAAGGCCTTCTTGTTCTGCCAAAGAGTGAGCAAAAAAACAAGCCAACAATAAGCTCATTCGAGCAGTAATTGAGACCCATCAACAGTTAGCTCCCAATATAATCACCCAGAGTCAACAAGAACACAACTTTCATCTTCAACGAAGTCAAATGCAACCAACAGTTGTTTAAAAATCTGATCTTTTCCCACCCCAACAAAACAAGATAACATACAACAAACACTACTCATTACCTGCTCACAATGAGTCCCAGACTCACTGGAAAGTTTTAGAGAACATCTGAGCTGAGACTGCCTAGGCCACAAACCACCCAGATGACCTCTGTTTGTGATTGGGAAACCAATGTGGCTTCTGGGCAATTTGGTACTCACGAGTCCGGAGTTGACTAAAGATGAATAGCAGTGGCATGGGATTAGAGCCGCCATAGTAAGCCCACTCAAAGACAGTTGTCTACAAATCACAAAGAGATATAAAGAAAGGTGAGTGACTAGTGGAAAGTGGAGAAGATAAGGTACTGTGTGTTATTGAGAGAGACAGCAAGGTGAATTGTATAAAGAAGAGTGGCAGGTGATGACAGGAAGATGAATGGTCTTAGTCCATCCTCTCGCTTTGGATAAGATAACCAAATTTTTGGGATTATCCGGGCCCATTGATGTGTCTCCTTTTTTGTGTCTCCGTTTTCAGCTTGCAATTTAGGGATTGGAAAGGTGTGTTTATTTATGAAAAAATGTTTTATTTTTATTAAAAATAAAAAATATTTTTATTAAAAATTTAAAAATTGTGTTTATTTATTATTATGGAAAAACTGCTTTTTATTTTTTTTAAAACGTGTTTATTATTATTTTTAAAAAATAAATTTTTAGTTTGAAAAACTATTATTTTTTTAATAAATATTTTTTTAAAACAACCTGTTTTCTAAATTATTTTTAAAATTTGAAAACTAAGAAAATATTTTTCACTTGAAATTTTTTATAAAATAGTTCAATATGAACATAAACATTTATTTTTTATTTTTATTAAAAAAATTCTTAAAACAGTCACAATTTTTTGTAACTAAATACGCCCTAATGTTCTTCTTATAAATAACTCTAATTTTAATCTAATTGATTGATAATAAATTTTAATATAAAGTGCACTTTTAATTAATTAATATGAGATTTATCATTGATTTCTTAGGAAATCTCCACTCTTATTTTATATTTTTAATTTAAAGAAAGATTCAATTTCATGACTTTTTACTATTGTAGAAACATTTTCTTTACGATTAACACTAGACCTGGCAATAGGACTTCGGTCAAACTCACAACAACAATAACAACACGTAATTAGGGTCTCACTAAAACGCGAGATCTAAATAGGTCTATTAGTATGTAATATTACCCTTACGTAATAAAGAGATTGTTTCCGATAAACCTACATATAATGCAAAATAATGATAATATATGTATTGTATTATGTAGCGCATTATATATTTTTCTTGTTTGTGTATTTATTTACATATAAAATAAGTAAATAAATACACAAACAAGAAAAAAGATATACAAGAATAAATCAAATCAACCAAAAGTAATTAGGCTAAATTAAAAAAAAAAGACTGTTTAGGCTAAAAAAAATTAAGAGGAACTACTACTTATTCAAAATATTAAATCTAAATATAAAACGAAAGAATTGAAGGAAAATATTTAAAAGACTAAGAGAATGAAAATGACATTTCTAAGTGAGATCATTTATTTATATTATAATACGCCATAGTTTTTTATGGAGAGTCATATTGTGGATAAGTTATAGCAGATTCATATCATTCGTGATCACTTTCTTCATATTTTTTTAGGTCTTTCTTTTTTTCTTTTATAATTTTTAAGTATTATTTTCCGCATCTTCAATTAAGTTTAAAGCAATAAATTAATTTTAATTTGGTCAAATTTTAGGTTAAATTTAAGTTTGAATACTCAGCCCAAATTTCACTTCCAAAAGTTTGAACAACCTTAACATTAGAACAAAACGATCTCATTTTACTCTTAAGAAATTTGAATTAAAAAATTTTAAAACTAAAATGAAGTCATTTAAAAAATTATTCAAAATAACAGAGTTTTGAGGATTCCAACTCATTGTCAAACATAACTATCATTAACGCATTTTGATGCACAGTATTTTATTACCCATCTATTCCTAATCCTTAGGAATTCTTTATTTGGTTAACAAAAAACTACCAGAATGACCATTTTTAGTAGTAGATATTCCTAAAATTTTAGGAATAGCTAAAGATGACGGGAAGTTATCTTTAGTTATTCTAAAAATAGAATAACTCTTTTTTTTCCTTCATTCTTCATTCTCGAGACTCTTTTCTCCTTAATAATAATAAGGAATTTAATAATAAAAATAATTAATAATAATAATAATAATAAGTACAAAATTAATAATAATAATAATAAATTTAACAATAGTAAGGAATTTAATAATAATATTAGTATTATTAATACTAATAATTAAAAAAATTAATAATAATGAATTTAATAATAAAAATAAAAATAATTAATAAAAATATTAATAAGGAATTTA
>JANIMX020000028.1:1436824-1450283 GCA_024582655.2 Erythroxylum kunthianum
ATTTGTGTGTGAAAAAGAAAGATTTATTCCCTTATACAAAAGCATTACATATCTTTGGTAATTGGTAAAGAATATTGGAAAGGTAAGGGTTCTAGTATTAGCTCTTCCCTCATTAAACAGACACACGGAGCTGGTTTAAGGGCAGTTGTAATTCTGTGATAGGAAGGTCAAAAAGGTTATCTTTTTATGTACTGTAATGTCAACCGTGCGATGCAGGTTTATGACTCAGTGGAACACCATTGGTTGTGCTGATTGCATGTGATGTTTCTGTTGTTGTGGTGGACCTTGGTTACTTAATTGACCTGATTTTCCGGCGAAACTTGTTCGAGACATGAAGCTTTCATCGACTAATTTCGGCCTCGTAGTTCATACACGCTTTAGCTTTTTCCACTAACACATGCTGCGACAAAAGGACTGTTATTATCATATATTTAGTCATAACTAAATGGAAGATTTGTCATCATACACAAATGATAGTGATTGTTGAAGCAATCTCATCATATCTTTCTATCAATCCATGTTATAATTGCACCTCAAACTATAGTTTGACTTATTACCAATCTTGTTGGTTAGTAGTTTGGTATTTTTGGTCTGAATTCAACAAACATAATTCAAAATAATTAAGTTTTGAAGTTAAATTTTGATGAGACTTCCGGAATGCCATCGAAGTCATTGTCATCTCTCAAGTCAAAAAGACCCAATGACAAGCTTTTTGGATCCTAACTGTCATTAAGAATTAATGTTCAGTTTATTTAGAAAACCAAAAGCCTCTTTGTTCCTACCATTAATTGTTGAAACTATATTCAAAGTAATTCTACTGTTCAGATTTGCTCTCATTTGCACTTGCCTGATCGGTGAAGCTTAATTAGCTCATAGCCATGGTTTCATTATAACAGTTGGAAGAACAAGATTATAAATGGGTTTTTGTATAAATGGAATGTAATGCAGAGACAAAAGAGGCATTTTAACCTGGAAGACCATACAAGTACCATTCAAATCGTGTTTCTACAGTGTCCTGGTTAGGTACAAACATAAGCAAAAGACAAAATGAAGAAATGTGCATAGCTGAATGTTTAAAGCTCAGTTAGAACAATGACACTGGCTTGCACAGACCAAGGCATGGAAACTATACAGGCACAGGGCAACCTTCAAATACCTTATCAATATCAGCAGCATTCAAAACATTTATGCCTAAAAATTAAAGTTCTAAATATATCAAACACCATTTAAGGCAACCAAATTCATTTTTGATATATCACTGTACAATCAAGTAAAGGGAGGAAAAAGAAGAACTCGATGACCACATCTAATCAGCAAGTTTCCATATTATGTTGTCACAAGCTCTTGATGTCCTAAAGTGCTCAGGTTTTTGGTTGGCCTCACTTTGGTCAGATGAAAAATCCTTTTGCAAAGCGTTGTTGATAATGCTGCTGCTGCTGTGATTAAGTTGATGGCGCCATTTCTTTCTCGAACTGTTAGGGGAGACAGGGGAGCTCTCTTGCCTCTTCCCAGTCGGAATTTATATCTGGTTGAACCAAAGAACAGCGCACTCTGTAACTTGGTCCTTTCGTGGCCATGGCTCTTCATGAATCTGCCTTCCAGTTCCTTGAAAATGGAACAAGTGTTAAAAAGAATGTACAAATCAATATTTCATAAGATAATTTGGAAGGGCGGTATGCAGAGTGATCATTCCTTCCATACGCAGCACATCTCTAATCCTACTAACTGACCCAAATATTCCACTCCAAAAAGAGAACATAGGACATAACAAAATTTAAAAGCAAATCACTGAACTGTGTCCTCCAACAAATGGCTCACCTCTCCAACATATTTTGAACCATTGCGTCGTTAACCTATTGCCATGATGGTTGCCTGAAGCTGTGGAATCTATCGGATGAATCCCAGCCTCCATCAGGATCCTTTCTCTTGAATACACTGTTTACTGCTCCACCAGCCACCTGATACATCCTCATCTGCTCCTCTGTCATCACTTGTGAACCGGAAGAGTATGTTGTCTTACTGCAGAAGGCAGTCTCTCGTCCCTACGCTCTCCATCACTAGCTCCAGGACCTGCATTCAAATCAAGTTGGCCACCCCATTTCCTGCTGTCAGAACTTGCATTGCTGCTGCCACCAGGAAGGCTCATTGCATACTGTCTAGGATAAGGAGATGAGACTACACAAGCAGGTCCTACTAACTGAGAAGGAACAGTAGGAAAACAAAGTGCATTGCCAGAAGAAGATTCCATATATGCTGTTGAAGCACCAGAAAAAGTGTTTGATGGCAGAGGGAAGCTGGTTTCAAAAGGGAATCCCGGATATTGGAATGGGGTAGCAGCTGGAAAAGGCACTGCTGGAGAAGATGATAACACTGAGCCCCGGTACATTTCATGCCCAAAAGTCGTGCTTGCATTTGGAGGAGCCAAAATCCTCTGCGATCCAGCAGGAGCAACAAAACTATGGTCTGCTCTACCGGGGAAAACTGATGGCACTGAGATGGCTGAATAGGCGTTGGCTGGAAGGTACCAAGATGAGAAATTTCCAAATTCTGCACTACTCATTCTTAGACCAGGAACAGGTGAAGGAAAAGGCAAACTACTTTTCACAGACTGATTGTGTGGGGCTGCTTCAGGGGCAACTTCATCAAGGCCTGGTCCATTGTTTAAATCAAAGCCTCTTGAAATATTAAGTGCACCATTTGACAGTCCACCAGGTAGCGATGATTTGTTTGATATCGTAGAGATTTCGAATCGAGAGCTGTTGTTCGAGAGAAATCCAGTGTCTGAGCTCTCATCAGCTTTGTTCAAGTCAAGATCAAATCCACCATCAGAGCGATCACGAGCTCCAGACTCAGAACAAGACGCTCGAGCAGAATTTTGAGAAATTACATCTTCTAGAACTCTCTCATCTGGAATATTTAGGTCAAAATCTAAAGGAGTGCGACCTTGTTTGCCAGAATCATCAACCATTGAGGTTTCGCCAAAATTCAGACCCATTTCCAAATTCTTTCTAGGTTCAGCTGGTCGAAAAGCACTTGTAGCAGCCGATCCTTTCCACCTAAGTTCTCCCTTGGTACGTAGTGGGTTTTCAGGAAGAACAAATGGGCCTTTGGCAGCAGCAGCCACAGTAATTGAAGTAGACAAGGTTCCAGACATAGATGAGACGGGAACAGGCAAAGGACAAGGCAGATGAATAGTAGATGAGATTTCAGGAACCACAGATTTAGCAGGCTCACCTTGGTTTCCATCATCAATCGAAAAGCCTTCATTCAAATCAAAATCAAGCTTCACAGACCCGCCAGAGCATGCAACTGAGACTGAAGCATTTGCAACAGAAGCATGTGGTTCTATTATCGCCTCTGATTCAACACCATCAGACTTGAAGGCCATAGATATCTCACATGATTCATTTTTTTGAAGGGAAACAACGGGCAAGTCCACATGAGAAGTAGATGCCCCCTGCACATCTTTTCTATCTAAATTCTCTGCAGCACATTCAATGTTATGATCTGAACCAGATGAACCTAAGTCTGTCCACGGTCTCTCATTCAGCTCATCATGACCTTCTGTCCTAGATTTGTCAGAGACCTCATCCATGTGCTCCACAAGGGACATTCCAGAAGGAGATGGTAGACTAGCATCATCACTTTTTCTGTCTGATGAGTCCAGTTGACTGTCCACATTTTCAGATGGCTTCAGCTCTGTTGAGACACCACTACGTAAATCATTATCAAGAGCATTATGCTTTTGAAGACTAACCTCCAATGAAGAGCATGTTGGTTTTTCATTCACCTCCTTCCCACATTTTGCGCCAGTAACAGCTAATTCTGATACAGCTGCCATACTGCTTTCCTCCACCCTTTCATTTGCACAATCAGCCTTCCTGTCATCAATAAGTGCAGCAGCCCTGCCTTCAGATTTCAAATCTGAAATGAAATTATGTTGATCCCTCTGACTAACTGATATCCTATGTTCAAGAGAGTGGTTGACAACTTCAGCCTCCCTCTGACTCTCAACCTTCTGAACAATAGGCAACCCTACAACTGAAGGATCACATGCTGGCTCAATTGACTTCACATCAGATCTCAAGCAAGAAACTTCACCAGATTGTTGCAAATTTGTAAAGGAAGATTTCCCTTCTTTATCTTCAGATCCAACCAAAGGAACTTTGCAATCCCCAGACGTGTATTTGAGCATTTTGTCAACTGGATGTCCCAAATCCTTCTTAGCCAACAACGAATCAACAGAATCAAGTACTTCTGCAGCTGGACCAGCATCGGTTACATCACTAGGCTTGCATTGGATTTTCCCAGCTTCTTCAGCCATGTGTTCTAGTTTTCCATCATCGCCAGTGGATGACTCCTCTGCTACAGGTGAACTTCTGTGAGAAGTTGAAGGTGAGACAGTATCAGCTTTCAGAATCTCTCCAGCTGCCACACTTGCAAGTAGGTTCATCCCAACATCATCATCCTCAGGTGAAGCAGATGCACTGGCTTCAGAAAACTTTGCACAGCTTTCAACTAAAGCATTTATGGAGCTCAAAGAAGCATCATAAGGTTTCCCTAATCTAGGCATAATCCCCAATAGTGAGTCAGTAGCCTTTGATTCTTCCAATACCTTTGAACCTTCTTCATCAATTTTCTGTCGTTTGTCAGAAGCAGTCACGGCATTACCTTCATCATGCCCATACTGTCCATCTTTCCCTTGACATAAATTCGAATTCCCACTTGATACATTATTACATCGTGAAACTTCACCTCTTCCCCCAGCTTTCCTGTCATTGTTATCATGCTTTTCAGGTGGAGGAGATGTTCTACCACTTATCGCAGCAAGATCATCCAAAAAACTCCCAATAGCACCTCTTGAAGGACTTCGATTAGTGTGAGGTAACCGCACAATAAGCCGTTGATTGTTTCCGTGGTCCACAATGGAAATATCAGGTACTCTATCATGTGAAACTCTAGTTGGGGATACCTTATCAGAGTTTGAGCTCCTATTTCCAGAAATAACTTTTCCTGCAATGACCTCCTTTTGAGCTACCGAGGCAATAGATGCATGACCACCATGGTTTGATTTTTGATGGCGAGAAGCACCAGTTGTACTTCTACTTACAGTCACGGATCCAGTAGTTGAGCTTCTTGCATCTTCCCTAAATGAAGAACCAACTGTCTTTGCATGGTCACTTGACCAAGATTGGCTGTTGTTCTGAGACTGACTTGAACTGCTACTCCTTTCCTCTTTGATTGGTGTAAGAGGTGGATCTGAGGTTCCAGGCCCAATTAACATTCTAGAACTTGGATCCTTTGAGTTACCACTCACCTGAGTAGTCATGGATTTCATTGCACCAGGTGAAGATGACTTTGCAACACCTTCCCCAGCTGCAAGCTTAACTTGAGAAATTTTAGATGACAAAGATTGTGTTACAGAACTTCTAAATCCACCATCAGCAGATGCTCCTGGCTTTCTGTTGCCTACATGAGATACTTCAGATGGGGCTGGCTTGGTGGGCCATGAAACACCACGACTTGATCCAGTTTTTGTATCAATCATATTCATCTCAGCTTCAACACGCTTCTTCCACGTGTCAACTAAACTCCTAGCTTTCTTCTGTACTTCAGAATTTTTATGCGTTCGCAAATGATTAACTGATCGGCCCATATTACAAGACTGTAATGCATCAAGATTTACAGGTAGCTTGTCTAATGCTCTAAGTAGTGTCAAAAGAAACTCTTCAACAGATTTATCATTGTCCTTAGAACTGGTACCGTCACCAATTTTCCCTTTGTGTACCTCTTGCAGCCATTCATCCAAAACAGGTAAACCCCGGAGCTGCACGAACCGCCCAAGACAGTCAACTCTATCTGTAACTGCTATTACATCAACAAGCATTATTCGACCAGCCAAATCTATTTTCTTATCAGTAATGTCAGGTTGCATAAGTTGTACTAATCTCTCAACCCCTTCTAAATCAGCAAGGCCTCCTTTATCAGTTATTTTGGCGAGTTCAGACTTGAATACATGCTCAGTCCGGTTTTGACCAAAATCCCTATCCTCTGGTTTAGACAAGCGTTCCCGTTTAGCAGGTTCAGAAACCTGATCACTCCGTTCCCTCTTCTTAACTTTACCCTGAGATGAGAATGAAGTACTGTTCTGAGCAGTATCTGAATTCGGTTTTAGTGTAGATGATGGACCATTCAAGGGTTTAGGAGAACGGCCTCCCGACTGCACTGCCCCATGCATCTCTAGTCTTGTCTTGTCTAATAACTTGTCTACTTCTTCTTGCCGTTCCTGTATCAAAAAATTAATATAGATCTAATCAAAATAATAATAAATTATAAGAAGAAAAAAAAAACAAATGGAACAATGCACTTACATTAATATAATCTTTATCAGTTAACCACCATAAACACGTGTTCTCAATATCATAAACTCTTCTGCACACAAATGAGGATATCCCTAAAGGAAGTTCAACACCTTTACGAAGGAAAGCGACTTTGCACGGATGGAGTAATGATGCGGCCGGAATTTCATCCTTATGAAATGAGTAAAAAACTTCGTTAGGTGCAGCTTCTAAGAAGGCACCTTTTCCAAGCTTAATGTCAGAAGGTCGGTAAAGCCAATTGACCCCTAAACTGAGACTTCCCTCTTTTCCTGTAATTAGCTTCCGAATAATTCCAATGAAAGGTGGGGAATCCCAAGGAGGCTTGAAAAGTGCACAATCACCAACATGAATCTTGCGTCCATCCTGCAATTAGTGATGGAAAACATTCAACTATATTGGATCAATATGCTACTGGGATAGCGAGAAACATTCAAATTAATAATAAGTTACACATATTTAAGATTAGAAGCAGATTTGAATGAGAATGCAAACATCCAAAGCAATTAAAAAAACAATTTCAAAAGAAGTTGAAGACAGTAACGTTAAACATATCATCAAAACATTCCAAAACAATCATAAATGTGGAGAAAAAACAAATAAAAGCTCATAGCACAGCAATTATGAACCAAGAAAAGGGTATGTTGAGAGAGGCTTTTGGCAATTGAGCAATTACCGAAACACACAGACATCCTGAAGTGGATAAAGTGACAATTTAGGAATCCGTTGAATCTAGCAGAAGAAAAGGGAAAACAATTACAACCACAACGAAAACATCGGGAAGCCTGAGCTAACTCAAAACACAAAGCGTACAAGATAAGATAAAATCTTAAACTAAACAAACTGGAAACGCAGGAATACCAAATAACGGTAATTAAAAAGCAAAATCACAAATCAGCTTCAACAAGAAATTTCAGAGAAAAGACCCAAACCACCAACATCGCTGAAAAACTCGAAGACAAACACCTACTGGCATACTCAACTTGGTCAAAAACCCAAAAAATTCAACATCCAAAAAGAAAAGGAAAAACCCACCAGTGTAACACACAAAATGAATAAATAATCCAGGAATGAAAAAAAAAAGAGCGAGAAAGAGCAAAATGAATACTTTAAGGAGAAAATTAGAAGACGATGAATAATCAGAAGAAAAATCTGCTGCAACAGCTACAGTCGTCGAGGAGTCAAACACCGGCAACATGTGCCACCACCAATTTCGTTTCTCACCACCGCCGGGGCGACCACCGAACCCACGCCCAGCAGCAACTCCCTTTCATATCTCTTCAACAAATCAATCCCAATTCTTTCTTCACTTAAAAGAACCATCAATCCCAATCCCCATTCGATCTCGAAACTCAAATCGAGACAAACCCTAATACCACCAGGGACAACATGGCCAAACCAAAAAAAAAAAAACCTAGATCAGGATAAGAGGGAATCAACAAAAGGTAAAAATTGATATGGGTAAAAGCATCAGATTGGATTTTTATTGATGGGTTTGGGCTTGGAAGGCGGAATTTCCTTCTCCTTTTCTGTTAAACTTTTTTGGGGGGTTTCTTTTTGTTGGATTTTCGGGTTTTTATTTTCTCTCGGAGGTTTTATTATCGACGAATCGGATCGAGAGAGAGAGAGAGGTGGATGAAGATAGATGTGTTTGTGACTGAATTAGCGAAATCGAGAGATTTGGTGCGAAGAGCTCGCGAGAGAGAAGAGAAAGAGAGAGCGATGGGTTGGGTCCTAGTGAATGGTCAGTATTGGCAATGCACGAGTGTCCGGGACTACCCCAACGGCGTCGTTTCAAAGATTTCATAACTTTTTGTCCGGTTGTCCCATTTGTTGATGTTTAATGCGTCATTTGTGTGTGATAATGAAATTATGTTGTTTTAACCAATTAAGCCTAATTCTTTATAAAATATATTTCATTATACCTTTTTATCCCATGTAAAGTATATTAATTTTGTCTTGTTTTCGAAATTTCACATTATTTTAATTTTATTTTCTAATTTTAAAAAAATACTCCATTAATTCTTTTTTTTAGACTGCGTATTACTAGACTTCAAAAAATGACTTATAAAAATGTATTTTTTTAATTAATATTTATAAAATTACTATTGGAGAATTTTAATATTAATTTATCAATAGTATTAATTAAATACAATAATTTAGAAAATTTAGATATACCTCAATAAATATCTTTATTTTATAATATTTTATCATAAGTTCTAATCCTTTTTAACCTATCTAATTTTAGAACTCACATTAAAATTTTACCCTATTAAACACTTAATTTTGCATAATATTATATATATATTAAAATTTAAATCATGAAAAAAAAATTAATATAGTCAAGAGTATAGTTGAATTTTTAATCTCAATATAATTAGTATTTCCTTAACTTAGGAGAGTCCACAATAAGGCATAAACAAGAAGGAAAAAACCCATATGGTCAAATTGATGGATTAAGAAAGTATGGTTAATCAATGGCAGAACGTGGAAGATGTCACTATACTTCCGTTATCCACGGGAGATTTATAGCCGTAGATTTCTCAACTACAGCATAAGGTAGTTTGCCAATCCAGAGAATCTCATCCTGATGGGTCGCACTCAAACAAAACTTTTTGAATTATATATAAATGAAACCCAAACTTACTTCATCTTTTTGTTCTTTCTGGTGATGTGAGGTTGGAGTTTCCATTATTAAACTTTTTTCATCAACATCATGCCTTGAAGACCGTCCATATCAGATGGGTCTTTTGATGGTGACAATCAAGACGGTGACTTGATTTCTTGTTGCTTTTGATGTTATCGTGTCTGCGTGTGTTTGTGTTTTTTTTTGTTTAATATTAAATTTTGATTGTGGGTTTTGACCCTTTCCCACCGGTTTGCCGAAAGCGACAAGTAATGGGAGAGTCCTGCAGCTGCTGCAAGGGTTTATAAGGACCCCTCAAGATTTTGATAAGGTTGGCAGATGGCCAAAATAGTTCTGTTCAATTTGACTCAGGTCTAATTCAAGTTGATCAAAATTAGGGTTCTCGCACAAAATTTGAAATTAAAAAAAAAACGATGTTGTTTAATAATTTTTAAAAATAAATTTAATCGAGTCCGATCAAGTTCAGGCTTGATCCTTGTACCTTGGATCTAATCGAGCTTCATATTGGGCTCGTGTTTGAATACAAAATTTTGAGCCCAAGTCCAATTCTAACTCGGTTCATTATTAACCCTAGCAATAGATTCGGGTCAAATCCTAATAAAAATTTTGAAACTTAATTAATTAAAGAGATAAAATAATGATGATATAATATTATTTTATTTCAATTCAAATTAATTTTTGAAATTATATTAATTTGAGTTAAATTATGTTTTTATTTTTAAGTTTTGAGTTCAAGTTCTATAAAAATCATAATGAGTTAAACTCAATATTTTAGAAATCAAACTAAAAGTTTAACTGATAAGACAATAGTTTTAAGATTTAAAATGTTCAACCGGTTACTTTTCAAAAAAATTAAATTTAATTGAAAAATTTTTATTAAATAAAACTTAATTGATTTATTTTAGTTTATAAGAATTTGTTAATTTACAAAATCGACTAATTAAGTAATAAACTAAACATGAGTTATTAAAATAAATCAAACTTAAAAGTTGAAAACCGAACCAGAAAGTTATGCAGTTCCAAAATTTACGATTAAATCAGTCGAATTGATTGAAGTTGTTAATCATTGGTTAAGCATTTGTTAAAATGAGTTTGTTTTCAAAATTTAAGTTATTAGTTTGATAAAACTTGTGTATATTTAAATTTATTTTATTCTTAAGAAATATTATTGTAAAAAATTTTAATATAAAAGGAAATGGAACTAAAATAATGCTAATATTATTAATATGACATAAGTATAATTATATAATTGTCATTTGTTGAGCTACAAAGTTTATAAGAACTCCTCTCAAAATTTTGATAAAGTTGGCAACGTGTTTAAGTTAGATTTAGATTAAAAAAACTAAAACTTAATTGACTAGAAAGATAAAATAAAAGTGATATAATGTATTTAATTCCAATTCATTTAAATTATTGAAGTTTAATTAATTTAAATCGAATTGTATTAGATTATTTTTTTAAAGTCTTGAATTCAAATTTCTATAAGAATCCTACTAAATTTATTGGTTAAACTTTTTGTTATAATGAGCTTGTTTTTAAATTTTAAATTATTAATTTAATAAAAATTTATTATGTATATTAAATTTTTATTAATTATAAAGAGAAAAATAATTGTAAAGTTTTATTATAAAATAATAAAAAGATATAATGTGAAAGGAGAGGGAATTAAAATAATACTAATTTTCTTTAATTGGAAATTGTTAAATATAACATCTCAAATCCAAAATTCGTTTTTAGTCACCATTTGGTGAAAAAAGTTTACAGCCGTTCAAACAAACTTATTACACTTATACCCAATTTTCATGTAAGATGTCTAAACTACCATTAAAATTAAAAAGCTCATATTATTTTTATGCTCATTTACAATTACATTTGTCTTCCACCATTAACGTCTCATTCCATTCTACAACGCCTCATTTATCATTATTCCTTCATATATTAAAGATTTTTGTAACTTGGGTTCTTTAAGTTTCTACATTAATCGCACCTAAGACCTCCGTTGAAACTTCTCTATCCATTATTCATTTATTGCAACGGTACGCTCCAAATGATAAGAAACCTTGTAGAATGAAACGAAGAAGACGATTTCGGGTTTTGTTGGGATGACACAATGAAACCTGATGAGACTAAACTCGATTCCAGGTTTAATCTGAATGAAGAAGACGATTTCTGGGGATGACCCGATGAAACTCGATGAGACTAAACTCGATTCCAGGTTTAATCTGAATGAAGAAGACGATTTCTGGAGATGACCCGATGAAACTCGATGAGATTAAACTCGATTCCGGGTTTAATCTGAACAAAGAAAACAATTTTTTGGATGACCCAATGAAACCTGATGAGACTAAACTCGGATTCCAGGTTTAATCTGAATGAAGAAGACGATTTCTAGGGATGACCCGATGAAACTCGATGAGATTAAACTCGATTCCGGGTTTAATCTGAATCAAGAAAACAATTTTTTGGATGACCCAATGAAACCATATAAGATTAAACCCGATTCCAGGTTTAATTTGAACGAAAATGATGATTTCGGGTTTCGTTGGGATGACCCAATGAAATCCGATGAGATTTAATAATCTTTTTTTAATTAAGCTTTAAATTCTTAGATAGCTAAAGACAATCTATTTCAAATTATTTAATTTTATTTAATATTTAGCTGGTTTTATGACAGTCTAATACCGGTTAAACTTTTTAAACCTTAAATCTCTTGTCTTATCGATTTAACTTTCGGTTCAATTTTTAAATCATTGCTTATTTGAACTTGTTTTACTTGAATATTAATGTTTATTTTATAACTATTGAAAATTCTCTTTTTAAATCTGTGTTTGCTGATTTTTATTTTATTCTTTTTAAGATTAATTACACGAGGCTTCTTTTAATTTGGATGTTTTTTTTACTTTAATTCTTAAATTTTAAAATAATTATATATAATGGAATACAAAGGAAACCATTACATATATTTGCTATGCCAAGTAGGAGTGAGTTTGTGATATAATTATACATATAATCATATAGAATGCCACGTAGGATTATTTATTACAAGTTATAAGACATAATTACATTTCAATAAGGTATTGATGAAGGGCCTTATTTATTGTGTTAATAATTATTAAGTTCTGGTTACTTGAATGCTAATATTTATTTTATAACTATTGAAAATCTCCTTTTAATTATATAAATATTAAATATCGTACATGTTAATTTGATAATTCAATGTATATTTGTTCATATCATCTAAATATTTCCAAGTCTTGCCAATGAATTTTGCTGTAATATTCTTCTTTGCCCCTCGTATCATAATCTGTAATTAGTGTTATCAAACGAGTTATGTCAAAATTTCCAAGTTAAAACATAAAATAAAGTTGTAAATAAGTTTAAGTCTAAATCATATTCAAAATTAAATTTGTTTGACATGCAAAAGCTCTAAGATAATTTAGCTAGTTTGAAGAAGTAGGATGTGAGTTTTGGTAGAGTTTCGGATCTTACACGGACGGACGTGACAAATATTAATGAACTAAAAACTTAGAATGAGCTCGGATGAATAAACTAGAACTAATGGATTTGACATGAGTAAGTATTGGATCAGACGAATGTACTATAAAGGTTTGGCTTGGATAACACATTATTAATGGATAAAGATCATAAAAAAATCTTAGATGATGTGACGACTGATCTTTTATGTAGTAGTTAAGATGTAATAAAATCATATTTGATTATGACGAGTGACTATAAATAATTCATTAGAGCCTTATTCTCAACACACATCTTTTGTTTTTTGAAAAAGTATTCTCAACACACATTATCATTCAAAGAATATTGTGAGTAAGAGCATTCTTTTTGTATTTTGATAAAAGTAATAAAGGATAACAAATTTACCATATTTCCTATGTTTTTGTTGATACTTGAAGTTTTCTTAAATGTTTTTGCGAAAGTTAAACACTACGAGGGTCGTTAGGCGTTTGAGAACAAAGTTCTGTTAGTCAACGATTATATGGAAAGGCTAAATCTTGTTTAAACGGACCTAAGTAGGATTGCCGTGCAAAAAAAATAGGCACGACTTTAGTATAAGTTTGATACTTATAAGACCTTTGTAACGCATAATCCATCATAAAAACATATAATCCATGTTATGTTATTTAAGTTGATGATGTGAATGCGAATATATTTCTTAAAAGAAGCATATATTATAACGACATTCAACTCACCCAATTTCTTAATCTTGTCGAAGAGATCAAAAGATCACAATAAATAAATATGCGCCTCTTCGTTCTTTTCTGCTTTGTCTTCGTTGCTACTCATTGTTTACAACACAGAAATATCCTAATAGCTCGTTTGGAAATATGGATAGTAATAAATAGTACATATCAGGCGTTGGGTATGACCTGACTATTTAATATGAGTTTGACTTTTAATACTCTCCTTACTGTATTAA
>JANIMX020000028.1:1475006-1489612 GCA_024582655.2 Erythroxylum kunthianum
TCTCTTTTTGTCTCTCACACAGTCATACACATACATTAACATTGGGCTATGATCATCATCACACTTCTCAATCTGAAACCTGGTCCACACTGATTTAAAATTTGAAATTGGACGGGAAGTATATAGAACTGATTCTGCTTCATCTCAAAGGTTACTCAGGTCTCAGAAGTGAACTTTTAGCTCAACAAACTCCTTCTACGAAACCTTCATCTGGGTATTCAGCAGTGCTCTGCATCCTCTGTTCTTCTCTGGACTCTGCTATGGCTCCAACAGTTTTAGTGGCAATCGAGAAGCCTGACAGCTTCTCAATCGTACAAGTCAATGCTTCAGACTCACATTTGTTTCCTGAGAAACAAAAATCTGCGAGTCCCAAGCAATTCTCATGGTTTCTTCTCCTCAAAGCTTACAAAGCCTTTACCTTCCTTTCATGGCTGGCAATGGTTTCCAAAGCCATGTTTACTGCAATTAAGAAACGTATTCTCCAATCTAATAACAGGGAAGATGAGCCTAGAAGTAGAGGAAAGTTGTACAAATTTATCAAAGTGTTTCTCTTCATATCTATATTATCTTTGATCATAGAAGTTGTTGCTCATCTCAAGAAGTGGAACCTGAACCTGAACCTGATACAAACTTGGGAGGTTCAGGGTCTAGTGCAATGGTCTTATATGGCTTGGTTGTCGTTTAGACTTGATTATGTTGCTCCTCTGGTTACAACACTTTCTAAGTTCTGCATTGTATTGTTCCTGATTCAATCTCTCGATCGATTAGCACTCTGTCTTGGATGCTTCTGGATTAAGTATAGGAAATTGAGGCCTACCATAAGTAATGACGTATTCGACATTGAAGACCCTTCAAGTTTTCCCATGGTTCTTGTTCAGATTCCCATGTGCAACGAGAAAGAGGTAAAGAAACAAACATATATCCAAACTTTTCCATTGAATTCTCAAACAACCGAACATTCCAAAACATCTATTTTCGACGTTCTTGGCATTAGAATCCATGTTTCTGAATCTGTTGCTTAGAACTTCAATTTTTGTTCAGGTGTATGCGCAGTCTATTTCTGCAGCTTGTCAACTTGATTGGCCAAGGGACAGGTTTTTAGTTCAAGTTCTTGATGATTCAGACGACGGAACTCTTCAGCTCATGATTCAAGATGAAGTCTCCTCGTGGCGTCAGAAAGGGATTGACATAATCTATAGGCACAGATTGATTAGAACAGGATATAAAGCTGGCAATCTTAAATCCGCCATGGCTTGTGACTACGTTAAAGATTGTGAATTTGTGGCCATCTTTGATGCAGATTTCCAGCCAAACCCAGATTTCCTCAAACAAACAATTCCTCACTTCAAGGTACCAATCGAATTCAGAGTCATGAATTTGCTCTGGAGATGTTTATTACAGCAACTCTGAAACTTAGATATGATCTTGGCAGGGAAATCCTGAACTGGGTTTAGTCCAGGCTCGCTGGTCCTTTGTGAACAAGGACGAGAACTTACTAACAAGACTCCAAAACATCAATCTCTGCTTCCATTTTGAAGTTGAGCAACAAGTCAATGGAGTTTTCCTCAACTTCTTTGGTTTCAACGGAACAGCTGGTGTGTGGAGAATCAAGGCTTTGGAAGATTCAGGAGGGTGGCTTGAGAGAACCACAGTTGAGGACATGGATATAGCAGTTCGAGCACACTTATGCGGATGGAAATTCATCTTCTTAAATGATGTGAGGGTACTGTGTGAACTTCCAGAGTCTTATGAAGCTTACAAGAAACAGCAACATCGCTGGCATTCTGGTCCAATGCAGCTGTTTCGTTTATGTCTTCCTGCGATTATAACTGCCAAGGTTTACTAAATTCTCAGATCATTTGCTTTCACTTTCTCAAAACCTGTAAGAATCTAACTCCCAAGGTTTCATGTTCTGTGCAGATATCATTGTGGAAGAAGACCAACTTGATATTCCTATTCTTTCTACTGAGGAAACTTATACTTCCCTTTTATTCATTCACTTTGTTCTGCATTATACTCCCATTAACCATGTTCATACCAGAGGCTGAACTTCCTCTTTGGGTGATCTGTTATGTACCCATCTTCATGTCCCTTTTGAACATCCTGCCTGCTCCAAAATCCTTCCCTTTCTTGGTTCCATACTTGCTGTTTGAGAACACTATGTCTGTTACAAAGTTCAATGCCATGGTTTCTGGGTTGTTTCAACTTGGGAGTGCTTATGAATGGGTTGTGACGAAAAAGACAGGAAGATCATCTGAATCTGATCTGTTAGCCTTTGCTGAGAGGGAATCAAAAACTTCACATCAAGAGAAGATTCTCAGGAGGCATTCCGAGTCTGGTTTAGAACTGAAAAGTAAACTCAAGGAACAAGAAACACCAGTTGATTTGAAGAAGAGAAACAGACTCTACAGAAAGGAGCTTGCACTTGCTTTTCTTCTCCTCACCGCATCTGCAAGAAGCTTATTATCAGAGCATGGAGTTCATTTCTACTTCCTGTTGTTCCAAGGGTTGTCCTTTCTAGTTGTTGGCTTGGACTTGATTGGTGAGCAAGTAAGCTAGCTGAGGGCAGCTTTAAAGTTCCTCCATTTATCCTTTTCTACACACTTTTTCTGATGTTCATACAAAGTTTGAAGGGCTAATACCAGTTATTTGGATCTGGTTTACACTACATACAGTGAGTCTGTTATAATTTTAATCTGAATTTGTAGGATATGAACAAGCTATTGTCGTTGGAACTTGTACAATCTTGAATTTCTTCTGATTATCCTGAATGAATAATGAAAACCTAACATAAAATAACTGCAAGTACTAGTATATTACATTTTCTGAAGTTTAGATGATTCTCAAGCTTCTGATGTATAGAACTTCTATTCATCAGTCTTATTTGGTTATTCATTGTTCGTTCACATCTGTAACATCAGAAGAATCAACGAGGCAAGTAACTTTCTGCAGATTATAGACTCTCATTTTCCTGGAAAAGAATGCATGGAAAAGGAGAAATATGTATGATGAAGATATGAAACATACGATATAATGCTAAAATGTGTAAGCAAAGAACCTTCCATTAGCTCAAGCACTTCGTGACCACGGACTCTGCACAACTTGTTTGAGCACAGCCATTATCAGAAGCTGATAAGGTTCTGCATCTTCCAAAATTTCATGTACTGCATAAAAGTTCGATCAAAGTTGCTTCAACAACCAAAGTTGTTTTGACATGACAAGAGATTAATCCCATTTCAGCTTTGATTATCTGATAATATTGTATTCGTTCTTGGCATAAATGACTCTATTGTGGGTGTATATGTATAGATTTTCAATTTTTCTTTATGCATAACATAAAAAACAGACATTAGTAAAATTTGACTTCAAATTTGAATATTTAAATTCAATTAAACTCAAATTTCAATTTAATATAGTTTTTAAATTGAATTAATTATAAGATCGACTTAAATTAAAATTAATAACATTTTATTAATATAACTAGTAAGGTTGTTTTTTGTGAACGGAAGATCACGAGTTTAAGTCACGAAAATAATCTTTTTATAAAATACAAAGAGAATGCTGCGTATAATTGATGTCTTTCACCTAACTCTCGCAAAGCGGGAATATTGAATTATTAGTGTTCTTAACAAAGTCTAAAATAGAGTTTTTGTGAAGAAATAAAAATGAGATGAAATTGTTTTGTTGATAATTTTAAAAGTGATGAGGTTTTGTTTTTAATTTTTTAAATTATTTACCCTTAAAAGAATTAAAAGAAAAATAGTTCTGAAAGTACCTTTTTAGGCTTGGGCCTAATGGACACTACAAAGTCCAACTCTTTGGAACGGCGTCGTGCAGCAGGACAACTGAACGTCGTCTTCTGCAACTTGGTGGAGCAGATGATGTGGCGCGGCAATTTTCCGGATTCAGGCAACGCCTTTTCTTTAACCCTTATGTCTTCTTTGATTGGTTGCCGAGAAAATCCAGAGATTGCTTAAGAATCCCATCTCAAGATTGCGTTTTTATTTTCCTTTACCGAAGAAGAAAGGTAACTCAACCACTTAACATCTTCTGTTTTCTTGTACTTCCTAGGGAACCTGACATGTTTCGTTTACTTGGTTCTCAGCTCTTTGAACCTTCATATCATTCCTGTTGGCTTGTTTCTTTGAGAATTTTAAAGGTTATGTAGATTGTTTCGTTGTTAGTTTACTAGGAGTTGGTGGTTGTGTGTTTCTTCCTTGGTGTAATGCTTCTCAGAATGTTGTGTCCAAACATCTGTATTAGAGCACGATACCTTCTGTTCTTTGTAATTGTACTAGCTACTATACTTGATGGTTATCATGTACTAAAAGCTTTTTGCTTTATGAGTCCAGAGTTGGTATTAGACTCTTAGTTAGGGAACATAAGAAAAACCAATGGCCTTTTCTTCCAATAGTCTTTTGATTCGTGTACAATAGACTTGGTTTTGATGGGAAAAGAAATTTTATATTGCAGGGAAGGAGTAGAAAATGATTCTGATGCAGACTCTGGCAACTAATCCAGCAAATTATGCACTTCCTCAATTATCTGCTGCTGTTAATTTCCCTGCTCTAAATTTAAGTTATGGTACCAATTTCTTTAGAGTATCAAGTAGCCTCAGGAGTGAAAAGTTTGCTTTCATATCTTTGAGGAAATGCTCCAAACTGAGTGCTTGTGCAGTTGAGTCGGAAAGGGAATTTCCCATGCAGACAGGCCTGGGAGTTTGGGAAGACCCTGATGAAGGAAATGGCAGTGATTATGATGATGAAGATGATGATGAACTGGAAGAAAATGACATGGATTATGAGAGTGACTGGGAGCAACAAATGGATGCTTCACCAAGTGCCATGACAGTTCAGAAGTCAACCTCAGCTAGCCAAGAAGAGGAGGATCTTGTGGAAGGTCTCACCTTTTTATCCTTGTGCTGTTTGGCCTACTACCACTCTTTAGTATTTACCCCTTTATACTTATCACTTTGTGAATTATATAACCTCCATAGAGGTGGGGGTATCTTAGACGACCTTCTGGTCATAGTTCACAGGTGTTCAGAAAGAAACTAATCATATTTATGCATAATTTAATTATGATAATTGAAAAAAATTGTTGATCAATCCCTGCTATTGAAAAGAAAAGTTTATTTGTGTCATATTTCATTTTGTCAAGCTTAGCTACCCGTGCTTATAAGATTTAATATTAGGGATGCTCATCTGCCTCCAAATTTGTATTGCTCTTTCAGCATGAGGGAGAAAGGCTTTGCGAGTAATTTCTGAAATTTTGAGAGCTCATGATGTCATAACATAGCTTTAAATGGTGATTTGTACAAATCTTAGTCTGCAATCCATCCTTGTGAAATTCAACTCAACTTGGAGGGTTTCATCCAAATTAACCAGAAACATAACCAATATGCATCGAGTTGTCAAATCTTGGCTTGCTTTTTCCCTTGCATATGACTTAGTAGTGCTTGCACCCTATGTTTCCTTTTCTATAATTCGCATCACTTTTATATCCATCATTTCTGTTGTCACCTTAAACATTATTTGGATAAATACTTGTGACTATTCTGTATGTGGCTATGAAATAAGCAACTTAGTCTGTCATTTCAATTGTTGCAGAGGTTGAAGGACTTTTGACACCAGAAGAAAGAGTTATTTTGGAGCAGAATCCGAGCCCAAACCTGGAGAAAATATCAACTGTATGTTCTTTGTAAATTTTCTTCTTCTCATATGTGGTAAATTAGACTTTTACTTGCTGCTGGAGTTTGGTTCCAATTTGGAATAGTATGCCAAAAGAGCTGATTTCTTTAATTAAACTTATCCAATATTGCTAGATAGTATAATTGGTGAAGGCCATGAATATGTACTTTACACATTAGCAGGGGATTGGTTTATTAATTCTTCCATTTTATGCCTCTATGATTTAGGCAAAATGGAAGCCACTCCAGACTCTCGCACTATCAGGACAGATAAGATTAATGGACAAGCTACTTGTAAATGGACTTGATATTGACAGTGTTGATAAGGTGTGTTTTATCCCATTTGTTTAAACTGTCTGTAACATATTTTCTTACAGTGTTTGTTCTAAGCAGCCAGTCCATTAATTAAGATATGAAACAGGATGGTCTTACAGCTCTACACAAGGCAATTATTGGTAAGAAAGAGGCTGTTATAAGTCATCTTTTAAGAAAAGGTGCAAGCCCACATGTCAGGGATCGGGTGAGGACATAATTTGGAATACCAGAAACTTTTTTTTTTTAATTGTGAATTATAGAAGTTCATTTCCCCTATGTTGTGTCTACTTCATAACAGGATGGCGCTAGCCTTCTACATTATGCAGTTCAAGTTGGTGCTATACAAACTGTAAAGTTGTTGATCAAATACAAGGTTGATGTCAATGTTGCTGACAATGTAAGTTTTCTTCTTATATTTTTATATCTCCATATTCATTTGATCTTGTTACGCTCATAACATGTACAACCTTCACACAGGAAGGATGGACTCCTTTGCATATTGCTGTTCAAAGTAGAAATAGAGATATAGTTAAAGTTTTACTGGTAAATGGTGCAGATAAGACCAGAAGAACCATGGTAAGTGTATATAACTGTAGACTTGAGAGCAATGCTCATACGGGACACTACATTACTCATCGATTTCGGTTCTTTTTCTTCAGCACGGAAACACGACCCTGGATCTTTGCTTATGTTATGGCAAGGACTTCAAGTCTTATGATCTTGCAAAGTTGGTGAAGACTGTACCGTTTGACAGAGGCTTATGACGGGCTATTACAGGGAGTCTTCTACAACTTTGACTTCACGTTATGGCATGGATGATCATCAGAAAATCCATCGAATATCAGAATGATACCTATATCATCTGAAGTGCACAAGTATGATCACATATCGACCTGTGAGGCCTCACTGAATATAGCTATGAGATTTATGCCGTTCTGCTGGAAACGCTATTAATTATCAGTTCTCAAGAAGAAAAAGTGTTTCCTGTAGAAGCTTATGGTTGATTCTAGCTTTGCCATTGCCACAAATGATGAGGATTTCCCAACGAGAATTGATCGAATGGCAAGTTCTACGTCCATTACTAGGACCAAATTCTTACACATAGTTGAGTCATGCTTGATTCAGTGTGCGATAACAAAGTCATATGTCAGTAATGTATACTCTTATGGCATTCCAATGATGTAGGTGTATTTTATGGAAGCTGCAGTACTTTCTCAAACTTTTCCATTAGATTCCTGATCTCATTCTCTTCTGTTTCTATGGAACTTGTGTCCTTACAACTTTCTTCCAATTTGCTTCCTTGACCTTGCTAACTAACAACTCTGCAAACAAGCAGATACTTCTAGTTTGCAAAACCAGTTGGTCTGATTTAAGTTTGACTTAGTGTCAAGCCTGATTTGGAGGATCCGCCCGGTCTGTCTTGAACAGTCTGAATCGGCTGAAGTTGGTCCGGTCAAAATGTATACTTTTGGTATTCTAATTTACGTGTTATACGTGATCCAATTTGCACTTCCAAAAACGTAAACAATGGAGATGAAGAATGAGAGTGCCAATACGTACACTCATGCAAGAGATACAGATTGAACGTTAAAATCCACCGGCAAAACCACTTTTTTCAATAAAATTTGGATCTTTTTACATGCGAACGCGTTCTGCATCTTATGTAGCGAAGACTTGAATGTGAAGAAAGGTTCGGCCCAGAAAAGCCCAATAATTCACATCATCCAAGCTGAAGTGACTAAGCTCACTTTTGTCACTGAAAGGGCCTGACAAATTTTTAGCTTTGTAGTCTGTAAACAATTTTGATTCTTGTCCTTTTTTCTTGAACAACAGAAGAACCCATCTGCTTCAATCAAACCTGCAAGAAATTTGACTTGCGATAGGACTAGACTAGACTTCCATGTATAAACGCTTTATTGCCATTACAAAGTTATTGCCTTTCTACTTTTCTTATGCCATTGTTGACCTTGGGGACAAGGCATCAGTTTACTTGCCGGCGATCTAACAATGGAGGAAGAAAAGAATGCCTTTTATGTTGTACGGAAAGGGGATGTTATAGGCATTTATAAAAGCTTCAGCGAGTGTCAAGCTCAAGCTGGATCCTCTGTAATTCTTGTCCTTTTATTTTCGACATCGTCATATGTTTGTTTCTTCTACTTCTTCTTCTTAATCGATTTTCAAACACCCAAATGGAAATCGTTACCTGGGTCTTGTTCATTTGGAAGATTCAATTTGTACACGATGTTAATTTCATACTGGTTCTCTTCTGGTTTTGCTCTGGTGCTGTGTAGCTGGAACGACATTTTTCCTATGAATCGCTTTGAGCATTTAGTTTTGTTTTGTGCAAGGTGTGCGACCCTTCTGTGAGTGTGTTCAAAGGTTATGGCTTGCCTAAGGAGGCTGAGGATTATCTTAACTCACATGGGCTCAAGAATGCCGCCTACGCTATCCATGCATCTGATGCTCAAAATGATATCTTTGGCAAACTTGTTCCTTGCCGTTTCCAGGTTGACTGAATTCCTAATCTTGTCTATAGAAATTTCCCAAACTTGTTCTCATGCTTACAAAATCGCTTTGCATAGTACACTTGTTATTGGTAGTATGTTGTCTTTTACCATGTAAAACGTTACTAGGAGAGTTTGGTTTTCTTTATTATTTCTCGTACCAGCTTAAAATGCACAGGATTTTCCTATTGTATGTCTGCATGTTTTATTCTTCTGAAGTGTTACAGGAGTTCCATGGCTTTTGTTATTGTTTGACGGAGAAATTCACTCATTCCTTATGTTCTTCCAGGAGCCAACTAATTCTAGTGGAAAGGCATTAGCTAAGGATTCTCCACCTAAGAGATCGCTAAAAGTGCTACAATCAGCAGTAAGTTGAAACTAGACACCAACCATTTCATGGTAGAGGTATTTAACCTTGAGACCAGTCATAAAAAGAAATTCCACCAAATGGAAGGAATCTAAATCTGAGGAAACATATAAACACTATTAAAACCTTGTCCAGGCATTACTTCCAATGGCAAGAAGTTGTCGTAGTCAATCCTGGAACTATAAAAATGAATTTGGGATGGGTTTAGCAACCATAGCATGATATCGGAATCTTTGTGTCACGCCATTCTCTTCTTCTTCAAGATTTAAATTTGGTCTCAGAATTCATTTATATTCTTTATCTGCTATATAAAATATGGTTAGATATCAAGTAAGTACAAGACTAAAACTGCACCAGTGTCATTTAACAGTAAAACCTGAACTCACTCTTCCCACTTTATGAGCTGTGGTAGCCATCATATATGATTGTTGCTCATTTCATTGCAGGAGATGAACGTATTACGTTCATTTCCATCAAATCCTTCAAAAAAGTGTATGAGATCTGAAAATGATCCTGAAAGCAGACTGTCATCTTCTGATTGTGTGAGTTGCTTCTTGAGTTTGTTACTATTTTACCATTTTCTTAACTCGCTTTGACATCTGATTCCTGATATGGTATTTATAAGTCTCAAACCTGCATAAATGTGCTTTGTATAGCAGTCCTCCTGCACTCTTGAGTTTGATGGTGCTTCAAAAGGAAATCCTGGACCAGCTGGTGCTGGAGCAGTCCTTCGTGCTGATGATGGAAGCATGGTATGTGGCTACTTGAATGTACCTCATGTTTTCAAATTAACCAAAAATTCTGGCTCTTAAGTCTGAAGTTTGGTAGGTCTGTCAACTTCGTGAAGGGGTGGGCATTGCAACAAACAATGTTGCTGAGTATCGTGCCATAATATTAGGACTTAAGCATGCACTTATGAAAGGGTTCAAAAACATTCGCGTGCAAGGAGATTCAAATCTTGTTTGTATGCAGGTTTGTCTATTTATCCTTGACACTTTAAAATCTTATGTAATCTGCAATTGCACTTAGTGTTTAAGATTTCTTTTCAAGAAGTGGAAAAAGTATCATCTGGTAACTTTGAATCTCCCAAGTTCTTGAAAATGCAAATGAAGGACAAAGCTAGATTGTAGAAGGTTAACAATAACCATGAATCGTGTAAAGTGACTTGGATCAGTGACTGAAGAATGAGACGTGATCCTGAATTGCAACTAGTTACTCCTAGAAGCTCCTTATGCAAATAAAGTTCTAAGGATCTGGGAGGAAGTTCCCCCTAATTTCCTTGCCGTTATTGTGAAATTAAAGTTCTAAATAACATACTCATAATTTGTTTCATCCTTACTATGGCTTGAATTACCTATAAAGTTTTCTTGCTTAATTATTACTTCTGTTTCTCATTATGGGAATTGCAAATGGAGCAGATTCAAGGTCTATGGAAAATTAAGAATCCGAACCTGGCTGATTTATGTAAAGAGGCTCAGGACCTGAAGAATAAGTTCATCTCATTCGAAATCAGACATGTCCTCAGGGTACGGGCATATTCTTTTCTCAATCCAAAGTTAGCTATTGACAGAATATGTGATTGATATTCAGAAATTTCTCAGTGTACTTCTGCTTAATTTTGTGGTTATGTATATGCACCTGGTACAAATAACTTACAATTGTTCATTTCTTAGGAATTCAACACTAAAGCTGATGCTCAAGCAAACCTGGCTGTCAAACTTGAAGGTTAGGTCCGTCAGCTGTTACTTGCTTTATGGCTTTCAAGGTTTAAGCTTTTACAATTGCAAACTTGAAAAGAAAAATCTTTCTGATTCTCAAAGAACAGGGATAAATGGATTGATCGAAAAAGATTTCTTGTTCGTATTATAAGTTATTCTTTTATAAGATCATTCTGTACCCTAGATTCAGCATAACGAATAGCCCAACTCTTGCTTTTGTGCAGATGGTCAGGTTGAAGCGGATTGCAAGAAGTAACTCACTTTCTGAGATGTTGGCCAAGCCAATGAAGGGATATGATATGACAAACACTGAGCAGCTTTTAGCAGGGAAATTTAGTTCAGGGTACTCAGATCTGATGAGTTACCATCATGTTTTTTCAATCACCAACTATACATTACCATCTTATAAGAAAACGGTATTCAGAACTGAAGACGATGATCAGAAACATGGAAGATTATTTAAAGCTTAAATTAATTAGGATAAAATCCTTTATAGTCCTCTGAAATTAGTATATTTTCAATAACTTGTATATTCGAATTTATTATAAATTTGCAGAATGTGATCATTTCAGTCCTTTTCTGTTCTTTTTTTTTTCTGAAAATGGTGATTGTTCAACTAGAAGTAGTTTTTTTCCTAGCAATCAATACTAGAAATGTTAATATGTGTATTTTTACCGGAAAGTTTGCGGCCTATTTTCTCATCGAAGGTGTTTCTTCCAAGATATATAATGGTTCAGTCGTGACCAAGAACACCTGGACTGCTTATACTTCGGTACAATTAACCATTTTTTGAGCAGATCTGAACTGCTTATACTTCGGTACAATTAACCATTTTTTGAGCAGATCATTGCCTACAAAAGCGATACCGTTCCTTGGCTTGGAGAAATTTTACACCATTACTTATTATCCTAAACAAGCCCGACTTTGCTACATGAAAGAGCAATCTCATCCGTTGACTGCTTGATCTTCTACAACAGGCTGAAGGAAGTATAACGAATGGACGGTTCTGATAAAATTGAAAGCTTGACTACAGTTTGAGCACCAACAATTTCCAACAGAATTACTTGCAGTGGATAGCGTCGAAAAGCATCTTTATCTCGCACCCAGAGAACGAATATTGGGAGAGAACAAGAATGGCCATTGTGTCATCATTCTCAACTCTGCAAGCCATTTTCTGCAAACCCGATTCACCAAGGATATCATCTCCTCCTCTGGCTTTTCTCACTAGAGCCGCTCATTTCCAACCTCGTGTAGTTGCCAATCCATTAAAGCACTTGACTTTATTAGACAACAGGAAAAGAGAGAGCAAGAAATCAACTTTCTATGGAGTTAGAAGATTAAAGTCAGTTGAAGAGGAAACCCAACTAACAGAAGAAGTAGCAGAAGCCGACCAACAACAAGAAGAGGCTGAAGAGCGAACGGTTTCTGTTCCTGTGTCTCATTCTGACACTCTAACCATGTATTTCCAGGTGCTCATCTTATAAGAGCTTCCCTTATTTACCAACTTTATTAGGTGTATCAGAGGCATGGGAAATAAGAAAACCTGGATTGGAACCTTGGGTGCTTGTGAATGTTCAACTGGTGCTTTGCCCATATCAGTTCCATTTATGTCTATTTCAGCTTTGTGACAATATTGTTTGTTGAAATATATGCTATAATTGTCATGTAGATTCTGTAACTCTTGTTGGTATGAAACCAATGTGGTAAGGTTTCTTGAATTTCACCAACAAAAGTCGTTTCCAAGCTTTAAATGTTTTCTTCTTGTCTTTGGATTATGTTTGTGCTTATTTCTTACCCTCCAGTGATGATTTGTCCTTGCATATTTGAAGGCAGAAGGAACAATGAACGAAGCAGTTATTCCTACAGTCACCACGGCGTTAAAGGTACAAACTTTACTCTTACTTTTGTTTTGTTTTGGGTTTGAACATCATAAGCCACAAAATGTTTGCAATTTAAGCAAGGGAATCTGTGGATTCCCCAATATTACCTGTGTGAGGATGAATTCGTAATGAGTTTAATGAGGGATAAGCCAAATGATCACTGGGAAAAGGATAAGAAAATCTGTTACTTCCTTCGGATTGTGTGTAGATATTTTAACAAGGTTTAGATCTAATCCCATAACCCAGAATTTGCAGATGACCTTTTCCTTTGAAAGTGTACATTCATGTGATTCAAAACTAGTTTTTCTACTCCACAACCATTTAGGAACTAAAGCAAACTTTATTTAAAGGATTGATACCCTTAATGAAGCTTGAACTGTTTTAGGTGAACTTAACTTTGTTTCGCATGTCAGTTGACATATTTATTTTCCTTCAAGAAAATATCTAAAACTCATCATGTGTCTATGTCCCTTAGTATTACGTTTGATCAGTTTTAGCTGCTTTTACAGTCTTTGAAGGTTCTTTTTCGCTATGAAGTTGCAGATGAGTCATTCTTTTCAAGTAATGATTCTCCCAGTTGATCTATTTCCTTTTTCTTTATTTACGTGTAGGACATCGAGGGTATTTCAGATTTGAAGGTTCAAGTTCTTGAGGGTATTGCGAGTGTTGAGGTATGTATTAAGATAGTTCCTGAAACTAGAAATTGCAGAATGATTTGCAGGGGCATAATGACTACTGTTTTATTATAGAGTTTCTGCATATGCCAAATCCCTTGCAACAATAGCATTTGAGTTTCTTGACTTTGTGCAGATGACAAAACAGACTACAGTACAAGCTACGGGGGTCGCATCTAGTTTGGTCGAGGTCATACAGGGTTCCGGTTTCAAGTTGCAGACATTGAACTTGAGTTTCCAGGATGAGGAGGATCTTGTTGCATAGATCATATGCAACTTTTGTAGCAGCCTTATAAAACTTGGAGTTAACTCGATTCATTGTTATTTTTCTCTTATATTGACTCTGAGTTGAAAGAAAACATATGAGCTAACCATTTTATCTTGGTACACTTGCAAGTAAATAAGTGGGCCAAAGCCTGAACTGTTGCAAACTGTGCTTCTGTAAGGATATTATTTCCTGACTGCTGGGTCTACACCTGACAACAATATAAATATCTCTGTCAATGTAACAATGCGGCCTGTACCAGTATACCATAAACATAGCTATCATGTAATTTTGCTACCATTTTTCTACTAGCTTTTACCTAACCTGAGTCCAAAGGAAATCAGAGTATAGTGACTGTACTTACTGGTACAAGTAAAAGGTGTAATCAGGTAAGATCCAATGACTTTTTTAGTAACACAAGTAAGATTACAGTTCCTGTCACAAGTGTTGATCAAATCCGTAAAACTAGCTCCTATTATCATTTCAATTTAAAAGGTTAGAAGACTGAGTCAGTACTTTGGACTTAAAAAATTCACTATAATCGAATTGATCATTTGACTTTAGGTTATTGATTCGTCGAGTAGTTTACGAATTATTAGGTCTAAAATCATTAGTTTATCAAGTAATTTAGAGGACTTTGAGTGGACCAATGCATAATTTGATTGCTACCAGGAAGATGGCAGACCAAACCAAGAATATACAATAGGATCCAAAGATTTTCAGCGGACTTTGAACACAACCATCCATGTGTAGTTTCTATTTCTAGCTCATATCCAACACCAACTTCAAGATTCATATTGACCAATGTTATGGCATGTGATCTCACATGGAATTACGAGAGTAAGAGTCTCCCACTTGCACCACTCGGATTCTTGTTGTCTACTTGAACTTTGAACCAGTTGTAAGGTGTTGGAGTTGGATCACTTCTAATAAGTTAATATGAACAGATCTATCTGAGAAAGTGCATGGGGTGGATGAACTGTTGCTGGGGTAGATGAAGAACCCGAAAAAAGAGAGAGCTCATAAACCCAAAAATGCTTCCTTTCTTTAGAACCTCAGTGACATAAAATAGACTAGGTCATTACATAAAAGAGAAATGTTAGACTAGTTGGCCAGTCACCAGTAACATCAACACTGCAAAGAACCAAACTTTGAAATGTGTGACAGTCCCCTCCTTCTGGGAAACTTTAGTCA
>JANIMX020000028.1:1706515-1721928 GCA_024582655.2 Erythroxylum kunthianum
CAGTTGACCAATTTTCTCCCCTTTTTCTTATATCCATTGGATAGTCTAGAGGCTATCTTTACGACATGTTTTTAAACAATACAAATTATGACATGTAAGAGAAGACAATGAGGAATGCTTTTTATACAATGATAATAAGTTAGGCTTCACAATTTGAACCATAGCGAAACCTGATGAAGGATCGTACGAGGCAATTCTATAGGAATCCATTAATTCCATACTTGTGTTATGGATTATTAATTCAATCGAGAAATCGTTGCAGTCCAGTATCGCATATCTAGAGACAATAAAGGATGTTTGAGACAATTGGAAAGATAAGTTTAGTGTGGGTAATGCACTATGAGTTTATAAACTAATAAAGAATGAGATAACTTCGTTGAGGCAACAAGGCATGTTCGTTGTCATTTACTGCACCAAGTTAAAGAGAATGTGGGATGAGCTTCAAAACTATTCTAAAATTCCAACATATACGTGTGGGATGACGAAGGAGTTTGTCAAAGAAAGGTAAGAAGAGAAAGTGTTTCAATTCTTAATGGGGTTGGACGATTTAACCTTCAGAATATTTTGATCACAGATTTTGAGCATAGACCCAGTATCCTCTATAAGTAAGGAGTAGGCCATGGTCACAAAGGAGGAGCGACATCAAGAAGTTGCTCAGGATCACATAGAATAAATAGAACAAAAGGCAATCGCAATCTAGTACGGGGGAGGCAAAGGTTTTGTCGGGAGTTGGCTCATACTTATGTAGATCAATTGATGACTACTTCGATGGAATAATTGGGAGTCTCACTTCCCGGTGAACGAGCGGCTGCCTAACTTGCCGGTGAGCTGGCAAGGATTGGGGAGCAGCTCCCCTGAAAGCCAAGCGCAATGTGTTATTAGGCTTGAGATTTTATTAGTAGTTTGACTAATGTATTGAGCTTGAGCTCATGTTATATCAGGTAAGGTTTCTAGTTATTATAAGATTATGGTGCGATTGATGTAGAAACTTGAAGGACCCAAGATGCAAAAACCTTGAATGTGGGAAGGAAGAATGGTAGAGGAAGCGTTGTAGACTGGAAGGAAAAGAGACGTTAATGGTGGAAGACAAGGATAAAGATGTTTTCGTAAATAAGTATAAGGGCAATATGAGCTCTTTAGTTTTCAATTTTTAATTTTAAGGATAGTTTAGGCATCTTAAATAAAATTTGGTATAAGTGTAATAAGTTTGTTTGAGCTGCTGTAAACGTTTTTTCACCAAAAAGTGGCTAAAAACGAATGGACTCGTTTGCAACGAAACACAAAACCCGATATCTGGTTTAATTTTTTCATTAAACCCGATGGGCCCTTGATTGCAATTTCAAAACCCGATGACACATGTAATTTCACTTTCAATTGTAATTTTAATTTCATTTTCAGTTTCAGACATTTACTTTCAGTCCAAATCAAATATAGGTATGATATCTATCTTAATATGTTCGATTCGCAATCACAATCATTTTACACAACTAAAAACTAAGCCATGTCAATAAAAATAATTTTAAAAAAAGGTTGGAATTAATACCTTGAGATTAAATAAGAGAAGAATGCTTGAAGAATGGATGAAAAAACTTCAATGGAGGTCCTAGGTGCAATTGATGTAAAAGCTTGAAAGACTCAAGATGCAAAAACCTTGAATGTGGGAAGGAAGAATGGTAGATAAGACGTTGTAGACTGGAAGGAAAGGAGGCGTTAATGGTAAAAAAATTGTGGAAGACAAGGACAAAGGTATTTTCGTAAATGAGCATAAGGGCAATATGAACTCTTTAATTTTCAAAATTTAATTTTAAGGGTAATTTAGGCATCTTACATAAAATTGAGTATAATTGTAATATGTTTGTTTGAGCAGCTGTAAACGTTTTTTCACCGAAAGGTGGCTAAAAACGAATGAACTCATTTGCATGAGGTTGTTTAAGAATTCTTCCCAAATAAATTTGATGCTATTCGATTATATTTAAATTGGGCTTGAATTTCTTTTTATTAAAATTTTCAAATTTAAGACCAATCTTAATCATTTTGTTTAGGTTTTAAATTGAGTTTAATTTCAAACTTCACAATTCAAATCTAATTTGAAGTGATGAATAGTTGTTTTCAAATTTGTCAAAACTCAATCGAGTTCAAGTTTGAGCTATATGTTTTGACACGATTGAATTTTGATAGTTTAGAATATGGTTGAATGTTTTAGACTCAATTAAACTTCGAGTTAAACTCAAATCGATAAAAAAAATTCCATTACCTGAACTCAATCCAATTTGTTGCCATCTCTAAATTTATGATTCAATTGGATAATCTCTAAATTTATGATTCAATTGGATAATTTTTTTCTTATGATTAAAAAATTGAATCGGTTTAGTCAATGTTATAAATACCGCACTGATATCGGTATTAGATTTGATTATGATATGGTACTATATCGATACCAGTCAATATTTGGTACCGTTTCAGATAATTTTTAAAATTTATTAAATAGTCCATTTTTTTTAAATTGTAAAATAGTTCATTAATATATTATATTGTATACTTCATAATTTTACATCAATCATGTTTTAAAAAATCATAATAATAAAATTTTAAAATAACAATATTTTTTTTATTTTTACTAACATTAATTTTCACATATTTTATATATAAATAAAGACCTTGATGTGGGCCCCACGTCAATGAGCCTGATTTATTTTAATTGGGAATTTTTTTATTAAAATGAAATTAATTAGGATGTTATATTGTGTCACTTGTAAACAATACATTTGTATTATCTCGTAGCAAATAAAAATATAACATGTTAATAATTTTGTCCATTTAAAATTTAATTTGAATATTTTGTAAACATTATATTATATTTAAAAATATTATAATTTAATTTCTATTTTAATAAAAACGTTGAAAGTTAAAAACTCCATTACTCTCTTCTTTCATAGAAATAATGGAGTTTAGCTGCCATTTCCTCAGTTAAATGACCCAAATCTCATGGACCCTCCACACATTTCGTCATCTTCTCAAAACTTGCATAGCCAATAAAGAGTTTTTCATTGGCAAAGCCCTCTATGCAGTGTTTCTCAAATCTCAACTCTTTGCTTTCACCTATATCTCCAATCATTTTATCCTCCTCTACTCCAATTGCCACTTCCCAAACAAAGCTATACATGTATTAAACCAAACCCATCAACCCAATATCTTTTCTTTCAATGCACTTACTTGCTGTTTATGCCAAGGAGTCACTCCCCCATCTCGCGCGTCAGCTGTTTGATCAAATTCCCCAACCACTTTTACCATAACCACACCATTCTCTCCCACTCTTATCTTTCACAGATCAAACACATGCACGCCAAGAGCGACTCGGAGGGAACCAGCGTCGACACCCCGTGGCCAACGCGTTCACCTCGTCGGCTGGTGTACTATGTTCAAAGCCCTTCTAACCACAATGTCGATGCCGGGGGGCTCTTTTAAGATTTTTTAATCCTTCAATTATTTTTAAAATTACAATACCGGCCGGTATTATAATTACCGTCCAATATAGTCAAAAATTGGTATTGACGATCGGTACGAAACTCATGAATCTCGTACCATTGGTTTAGCTAGTTCAATCGTAAAAACCTTGAACTAGTCAACTTTTCTTTTAATTTCTAACTTTTTAATTCGATTTATTTTAATAATATTTATTGTTAAAATTGATCAATTAATTAATTAATCGGTCAATTTTTATAAACTAATTATTTTTTACAAATCAAAATAAACCAATTAATTTTCATTTAACAATCTTTCATTTCAATTAAACTTTAAATTAAGGGCACTCTCTCTCAAGCATATTTTAAAATTTTCAATTTTATTCAATATTTAACCAATTTTACGACAGTCTAAAATCAATTGAATCTTTTAACCTTTAAATCTTTCTTACCGATTTAACTTCTGGTATGATATTTAAAAGTTAAAACATTGATTTTTTTTTTCTTCTGTTTTGCCAATTGAGATCAACAAAAACACTCAAAAAAATTCTTTTGAAACGTGGAGTATGAAGAAGACCAGTAGTACGTAACTTTATCCCTAATTAGTAGAGACATTGTTTCCTAACTTTTTGCCAATTGAGATCGATGATTAATAACAAGCCCCTATCTCTAATTCCCATAATTTAGATCTCATAACCTTAATCCAAGTTGTTGTCTATGGAAATTGATGGTTAATGTAATATATAACTTTATATCTTATACAGATAATATTGCAAAATTGAAACAATTCTTTAAAATAAATCTAGAACATCATCAAATAAAAAATGATTAATTATGTGTAAATATTAAAAAATAAAATAAAATAATGTTTAAAAATATCGATTTGCTTATAAGTGTCGAGCTATTAGCTGGGTTAGGTTTGGGCAACCCGAGCCCTAGCCCGACCCATCCAATTATTTTTTTCCAAAAATTGAGCACGAGGTCTGATCAACCTGATCCTGACGTATTGACTTTGGACTGGCCTGGGCCATCTCTAGATACAATGACAAATCTTATTTGAATTATTAGAATACAATATGATAATAATAATTTCACTCCAATTTTTTTATTTTTAATGTTTTTTATATAAAAACTTCATATTTATTTTTGTTCAAATTTTCATTAACATAAACTCATAATCATCACTTTCCATAGATTTTCATCTTATTCCGATTTTATTAATTTTTCATTCTAATTCTTCTATGTTTTTTATTCAAACACTCAACTTTTCTATACAATAAAAATAGTTAGTAATAATTATTTTTTTTCATTATCAAAATCAAAACTTAATTTTAAGAAAAGATTTCACAATACATTTAAATAATTAAATTCATTAAATTGATCTTCATAGTTTGGACAAGATCCTTAAGTGACATTCACATATATTTGCTAATATGAAGAGAATTAGCTAAGGGTTTAAATTCAATCACAACTAAAAAAATGAAAATTCCAAATATAATTTGAGTTCTAATATAAAACCACCTTTATCTAAGATAATATAAAAAACATAAATTATTCTTTTTTCAATTTGATGTGACATTTTCCCAAGGCTATTAAGATATCTTTAACTGAGAAATATGCATATTGTGATCAATTAAAGCTATTTGGTAGATTAGAAAATAAAAATAAAAATAAATCTTTTTATGTGTTTTATTACATATATATTTTATAAATATTTAAAATATTATAATTTTCTTTAATTTTTGTTTTTCTTAATTTTTATTCAATTAGATTGAACTAAAATCTAAAATTTTAAAAAGAGAATTTAATATTTAAAAAATAGATCAAGTCAATCTCAAATTAAACCCAAGTCTTAACAGAAACTATCAGATGGGCTCAAACCTGGATGGATTCAGGGTATTGCCATCTGGTCAATGGGATGCCTTAAGATGGTATTTCCTCCTAAATACTACTCGAGTCCTTACGTACGACATTTGCTGACTTGGCAGCAGTTTTCTGTTTTAAATAGGAGTCATGTGGGCCACACAAGTCCGATGTGTCCAATACAAATAAAAAAACGACACGAGAACGAGGTACATCTAGAGAGAGAGAGAGAGAGCGGGACAGGGTGGTTGGTCCATACTCGGTGACGACGGATTACAGGAAGGAACCGGGTCAACTTCCCTCAACCGCGTGTTCCTGCAACCATCCGGATCCTTTCCGGCGATTTCTGGGAAACACAACCCGTCAATAAGTCACATTTTGTTTGTCTTAGGCTTCAAGTCACCTCCTCAATCCTATATATATTGCAGCTTTTCGCTACCCAAAAAAAAACAAGGGAATCATCACGAGAATTTCTATTGGGAAAACGACGAAAGAACAGATATGGGAGGAGGAACAGAGGCTTTCCCTGATTTGGGTATGCATTGCCAACATTATGAATGTCATCAACTAGATTTTCTGCCGTTCAAGTGCGACGGTTGCCGAAAGGTAAACGTCGATATCTAATATCATTCTGGGTCGATATTAGTTGTTTCCTTGATCGTGTTCATGTGATTGAAAAAGGGTATCGTTAGTTTTTTTGTTGAGGCTCGTGTTTACGTGATCAAAAGAGGGTATCTGTTTGTTTTGCTAAATTGGTGTTCCGTGATTGGTGTAGGTGTTCTGCTTGGAACATAGGTCGTACAAGTCTCATGATTGTCCAAAACCCGATTCGAAGAACAGGAAGGTTGTGGTTTGTGAAATTTGTTCGACTTCTATTGAGACTACAGGACAAGACATGGACGATGAGAAGTTAATATTGGAGAAGCACTGTAAGTCTGGAGGCTGCGACCCAAGAAAGAAGAAGAAGCCAACTTGTGCAGTTAGTCGTTGCAGGGAGACACTGACCTTCTCTAACACCTGCACTTGCAAGAATTGTGATTTGAAGGTTTGTTTGAAGCACCGGTTTCCGGCGGACCATTCATGCAAGAACGTTAGTTCTGGAGCCAGTGGGGCTGCTGTGGCTAAGGATAGCTTTTTTGTTGCTGTAGCTTCAAGAATCAGGAAAGAATGGGGAAAGTATGAGCAGCCTACCTCCAGGTCGTCGTCTCTAAAAGCGTAGTGATAGGGACTGATTGTATAAAGCGTCAACAATGATGTCAAATTGATTCTTTTTGTGAGATTCTTGTATCCTTTAGAATTCATAATCATAATGCATCAGGTATCTTCGAATTGATTGGAAATGGATTGTTTCCGTGAGACTTTTGCACTCTTCTAAAGCTAACCTGTTGCTCTTGATAGCTCGTATATGAGCTAAGTTTAAGAAAAAGAAAGAAAAGATCATACACCAATTGTCTGTAATAGTGTTTTCAAGCCTTGATCCAAGCCTAATCGGACCCAAATACTCCAAGCTTAGGCCTGTTCGAGACTAAATATCCAAATGCAAACCTGATTAAACTTAGTTTGACTCGTTTCGAACTAAGTGAGTCTGAACCCAAAAATATCAAACCCCAACTTGATCGGACCTAAATACTTCAGTCCGAATCAGGTCAAACCAGACTTAATCCATTGATTCTCGCAGTCCAAACTACTTTGTCATTCCTAGTCTTTAACATGTCATGTAGTTAAAGTATTGGAAATCAACAACAGCAATAAGTAATGTGTGGCTATATTCTTAAAGAAAAACCTTCATATGCATATCTATATCCTACATCAGTTTCTTGCTATAGCACTTTGTAAAGGAAAGATCAACAATGACAAGCTATTCAACACAGATCATATTATCAAGACCAACTACATTCTGAGAATATCTACTCAGCTGCTCTCCTCTACTCAATTCCCTCTGATCCCTTCTTCAGTATTTACCAAAGAAATTACATCATTCTTTCAACCAGATGAATCGTCATGATATACATACAATCATAAAACATAACGCAAGAAATTTTCGGGAAAACTTAATTAGTTAGCTGCTGCAATGAAAATAAGGATATCCTTGACATTGTAAAGCCATTTAATGCATTTGTGATGTTGGCCGTTTTTGGCCCGGCAAGAGAGCCAGGAGAATCTTCTTCCTCGGACCCTGCAGATAAGGCAAGCTATATGAGGGCCATGTCAATGAAGGATAACTATAGGATGTTAAAAGTGCTATTTCAGTGTACATGATACCTTTGACCTCGATAATAACAAGAGGTTTTACCGTCTCAATATGATCTTACACGGAGCTTGCCACCCCAACCAAAAGATAGGGAATATCACAAAAGCAAGTAACTTTTGGAAAGCAGTAGAGTGCATAACTATAACAGCCATTCGCTCATTATTCCCTGTTAATCCTCTAGTATGTTTATTCTCCTGTTCTAGATAATGCTTACTTTTTGGCCACAAGCATGATATTCAAGATTGTTCCTTTCCATAAGTTCTTACTGTTTGCAGAATAATGATATGTAACAATAAGAGCAAGTTTGAAAACTAAAACCAAATTTTCGTAGAACGTAAAAGTAATTCACGTTAAACCAGTACCATGGGTATTCCCATTTCTTTCAGATCTTTATCACCCATCTGCTTCAATACAGTCATGTCCACCTGCAGGATCATAAACTACAGGTTAAGCAATCCAATCCGTTAAGCGATAACCATTTAATATACATTGCCAAGGACAAAAAAACTCCACAAATTACATATGAATAAAAAGCTCACAATGCCACATCTAGGAACCTGCATGATTACCGAGTGAATAAAACTCGGTTGAGGCATTGAAAAAACATTTAATAAATGGAGTTATCACTTAACTTGCTTCTAATAATATGTATCTAGAAAGGAATGCCATATTACGACATGTCAGATGTCAGACTAAAATGTTGCATCTTTATCATCCTCCACAAAATAAGCATATCAAGCAACATTCCAAACAATCTAGTAACTCATCCTTAGGAGTCTTAAGACATATTTCCCAAAGACTCCAGTTTTAAACACTCCGCACCACCCCTTCCCCAAATACCACTGCCACCTTTCCACTTCCATAAAACACTCATCTAAACTGCCAATGTCAAAGCTTAGTCATTGTTTCTTGCAGTCTGATTTCCTCGTGGTTATTTTTATATTATGGTTTAAAAGGATATAACTATCACAGCTTTTTAGCTGTCTATCATAAGTGAACACATCTCTTTTATATTCCAATGATCATCAATACCAGAAGGCAGATCAATATAATCAAAGTAACATTCTTCAGAAATAACTGAAAAAAACACTCCTTACTTCTTCTGCATGAAAATTAACAGCATATTTCCCCAAACCAAGTGAATGCAAGAAGCTAGCAACAGTTAACGGTTCCTCTCTCTGTAAACACACAACACAAAAGAGGCACAAAAAGTTGATTCGGGTTGAGACCTGATGATGACTCCAAATAAAAATACATGTGCGAGAAATGGAAAAAAAGAATCCACAAAAGGATTACCATATATGAGACATTTTGCATGGTGCCATTCATTGGTGAAGTTCGTGTAACTGGATTGCCAGCTTGAGAGGTAGCTTTCATAGCAATAGGTACAGAGCTTGTTGGCCTAGAACTATCAATGACTGCATTGCCAATGTATCGTCCACCTCTTGAAATGTCAATTGACCTCATTGGTGCAATTTGTCGTAATTCAGCAGAGCTTCTTGGCGGTAAGTACCCACTTGAATTTCTCAAGATTCTCTGTGGTGATCTAGCTCTTGACTCTCCCAAAGTCCGCGTGGAATAAAACCTCCCCAATGAGTCCATTTGATGCATATCTCTGGTAACAAATTTCCCAGGAATATTACGTCCACTAGATTGAGGCTTGTGTGAGAGCACATAAGAACTTGCAGAACGCTGAGTGGATCTTGAAAGTTTCCTTTGTTGATCCATTTTCTCACGCTCTTCAGCAGCAATAGCTTGCTTAGATATCCTTTTGCGCATCAACTTTAATCGAAGATCATTATGAGCAATCTGGGATCCTTTAGGCATCTCAATAGATTGGAGTCAATGATCATAAATGATATGAAAAGAAAAGAAAGTAAAGAGAACAAAGCATGCTACCATTTACTCCATCATGACCAGGAGTCCATTTCATACCGCCTCCTCGATGCCTGAGACGACATCAAAGCGAATTTGTATAACATAATGTACATCGTGCCTCGCATAATTCTTACAAATATTATAAACTGATTATTTAATCCTTCCAAATGATTCCAAGTTCTAACACAAAAGGACAATACTCGTGAATATAATGGGATAATTTGATTGTATGCCAAGCTGCTCTTAGTACAACTGAACCTGTTCTTGGTATAACTAACTAAGGTAGCTTTGTTCATTCTAATACTTCCACAAGGAATTAAACTGTATATTAACAACATCCATTTCCTTCCAACTAATTCATGTTGGCAAAAAAAAAGAAAAGGAATAGTGTGAAATGACTTCTCCTTTTAACACATATTTCCTTACTGTATCCAAATGTTCAAGAATCCCACTAAAACAGGGAATACTCTGATCTCTCAGAGGACTTATGAAGAACTCCATAAATACTATTAACAAGTACCAGCAGAAGCCAACACACCTTTTATTCGTGGAAAACAAGAAGCTGTCACCGTTGCTCTCAACTATTTCTCGACTGGAGCGTTTTCCACCCTTTTTCACCACCTGCAAACATTGAAACCAACAAACAAAATACAACTCCAGTTCAGAAGAATCAAAATTCCAACTTTTTTTTTTTTGAAAAAATTGAATCAAAATTGCAAGCTTGACCAATACTAACTACACGCAAAACAAATTCTTTGGGAGCAACCCAAAGAAGACGTTGAACAGATATACTCAAAGAAACGGTCTTTATTGAATACCCAACACCACAAAAAGCAAAACCCACTAAAGCTCGATTCTTGAGTCAATATCTCAGATGCAGCACCAGACCCAACAACCAATATCCCCAAAATGAAGAAAATAACAATCTTTAACGAACATGGTCCAGATGTAGGCACAAAGAAAGACATAATGTTTTCATTCTCAGAGAGATAAGAGAGAATTAACGAGGATACCCGGACGGTTCGACCAAGAGTGATGGTGACATTGGGCCTGGACATGTTTACCGAGAGAGAACGAATCCTGAAGATCTTCAACAAGAAGCCTGCTGCTCCCAAAAAAGTTTTACCAAACTGGCTCTATATTTTCATCATTTGATGATGATTTTGATTGAAGTAGCATGCAGTTTATGGGTCGGCTGAATTGGCTTTAACACAAAAGTTATACCAATTAATTCAAAAGCAAGAGCAGAAGAAGAAAAAGACTAAGACGACGACGAAGGAAAGCGTAAGTGCTAAGTTTGGAAGAAGGGTCTCACTCTCACACGTCGTGGTTGTGGAGAAGGAAAGTAGTACTTCGGGGTTTGGATCGACGATTCTGGCCAATCACTGGGCTGGGCCTGTTCCTAATCTCACGCGGCGGCCTAATCAATAAATGATTAACATTTTATTAAAGTATTTTTTGGTTTAAAAATTCTTAAATTTTTGATTTTTTTAAAATTATTTTATCTTAAACTTCGGTTAAAAAATAACAACGAAATAAACGCAATATAAGTATCAGAGACTAATCAAATGTCACTAATATGATAATCTAATTCAGCTCTTAAACTTAATCTAAATCAATTAAATTTAAATTAAATTAATAATTTTAAAATAATTATAATAAATTATTAACTTGAATTCAATATAATTAATTAGTTTAGTTCATGTGCTGAGTTGAATCATCATATAAATAGTATTGATTAAACCAGTCCAATGTTTATATTATATATGCTTTATTATTATTTTTAACCGAATTTTAAAAGAAGTTTTTTTTTTGAAAAATTGAACACTAATTTTTTTTAAGAATTTCAAAGATAATGGTATTTTTAAAAGATTCTTAAACAATTTGTTTTTTTTCTACCCATATAAAATAATATTATTTTGATTAATTAACCTTTTAATTATTAAATAAAATGATAATATTTTATTCTAATAACTCAAGTCAGTTTAGTTCAAACCAAATTGAACCAAATCCAATTTAAATCTAACCAATATTTATTCATATATATATATATATATTCTTTGACAACAAAAAAATTATAATTGTTATTATTAAAACACGTATTAGATAAATCTTTAAATATTCGAAATAGTCTATAAATTACAAATTTTAAATAAACTATTTTAAAAATTAGATGATAAATTTGATTCAAGCATCTATTTAAAGAACTCTTGATACTTGAGCAATATATGTGGTTAAATCTTTTAGTAAATCTCAATGTTTCTTAAAGAAACATAGAATTTGGTCATCATCATATTGAAGTCTAGCAAGCTTCCTTCCCTTCCAAAGAATCATAAAAGAGATAAAGAAAGGATCAAAAGAAAACTATAGCTGAAACTGAAAGCTGATCTTGGTAAGAAGATGAAGTATTCCAAGCCTTTGAACAGAGGAATGAAAAACAGGGTAAGTTTTCAAATGGTAATTCTCTTAAATGGTACCATTTTCATAGTGTAGTTTTCTTTTACATGATAACTAACAGTGTATCTTATCCGAATCTAACTGGGGTTCGGAACTGGATCGGGAAAAAGAGGGATTACGATACCAGACAGTATCCATAGAAGGGGATAGTTCCAGCTAACAAGTGCATATGCTCTGTTGTTATAAGGACAATGCAGCCAGTTAAGGGTCTTGGTTAGAATATAAAGGACTAGCAAGGCAGCAGATTGCTTTAAGAATTGGATACATTACGTAATATACATACACATGATCATTATCCGAATACAGAGATATACTCATCTAGTAAGTACCCTTTACAAATTCACACGTTTGCTGTTGTTGTCTTAATCTCATCCAATGAGATTGTCTGCAGAGAAAAAGGAAATTATTTTCTCAGATGTTAAACAGAATGCAGAAAAATATAACAATGTGACTGCAAAATGCACAAAGCACTGATGATTACATGAATGAGTGCAAAAGCAAATGGTTTTCTGTATGTGCACAATTGATTAGTTTGGAGTTTCTAATGCCAAGCCTTAAAAACACGGAAACCATAATAAACTCATTCATATTGCAGGTTCCAATTTTCTTCATTAACATGAGTATCTTTTCAGAGTTATTGTGGATCATATTAGTAATAGTGAGCTATGCAATAACATATATTAGCACAAGTTCAGAAGTACAAAAACGGGGATTTATAATTACCTGATCATTCCCAGAAAAATCATTTTCTGGTGTGAGAAATAGCATGCAGTGGCATTCCTTCCTGCTAGAACAATCTTACAATTACATAATGAAGGACCAAGTATGAACTGATGGCATTCATCAGCCAGAGTTTTAGAAATTGGCAGTGTACTGGAATATTTCAACATAGTGCCTCAAATTATTCGAGGAAATGTAAGAAGCTTATGAGTGTCCATCTAAAACCAAGCAAGTAAAAATTTTCTGAAACATTCCCCATGTATGAATAATAATAGGCATATCACTAATACTTGAAACTTCAGTTTACCAGGCTGAAGTAGCTCCCGAAACATGAGATGCGTGCAATTTGAGTTTACAAGAACAACTCTTTCTGTCCAATAGGTGATATCATATCTAAACCATTACTAATTGGTAGCATTCACCATTATCTCCAGATATGTATAAAAAAGCAAAACAAAATCACCAATGGATGATGGATAAACTGGACCATCACCCTCATCATCCAGTTTGAACAGGCCATGGTTCTGGCTTATACCAATTGAAAGGTAGTGAATAAAGGATTTCATTAACTAGAAGATTCCTTTCTCATTTCTAGGTGCCCATGAAAGTCAACAGGCAACTAGAGATATTCAATCAACTTGTTTGCAGGGCTCTCTACAGCTATCGTTGCTGTATCTCGGTTCCCTTTTTGGAATTCATAATGGTTTTTACTTTCATAACAAACTATAATTTACTTAAGTGTCTCTTCAACAAGTTTACTTCTGCAACTAACACATGTTGCAGTTATTTGATATAACTGCTCTAATTCTAAAGTATCACTTTATAATTCTGAATACTTTCTATTCCCCCAGTCATTAACTCACAGAATCTTAATAGGATAGAATTATGCATGACACCAATTTATGAGTATAGGCACAACCAAGTCGAACATAAAAAGTCGCACGCCTAGAAACATCGCTTTCTATCTAAAGAAAAATGTTTAAAACCCGAAATACTATCCAAGACATGGTCTACCTACTGAATGTCTACAATGTTTTATAAAGAAAAAGGTTCACTTACCTCTCTCTCATGGGAACACATGGGCAGTTCCAAAAGCCCTGCTTCGCTTCTGCATCCTTGTCGTCGTAATGCCTATGTGCCATAAAGCCAATATCAGAAGGTTACTAAAATGAAAAATCACATCACCTATGCTGCGGATATTTTAAAATAAATGCCAATGATTAAGGAGAACAAAGGGGGATGCGCAAAATGATAATTACCTACAAGGGCAAAGAGGTGCACCCAATTGATCTTTGTGCTCAGCCAAGCCCTGCTTATTTCCAATTTATGAAATCTTGAGGAACCAAAACCAAGCAAAACACAAAGTAACGAGCACCCAACAGACAGCAGATTGAAGATACCAGAACAACAAGATGTGGGTTTCCAAAAAAGCATCTTAATACAGTATGCCAACATTAATAGATTAATCACAAAACAACTATATTGAAAAATTATAGAAATTATAGGTGCGATTCAAGCGAATTGAATATTCATTCATGTTTTAACAGATAGAAAATAGACACAGAACACACACTTAACGAACAGAAACCTAGTCGTTACCTTAATTACCACAGAAGTTACTCCCTTATCCACACAAAAGTAAGTCCCGGATTTGCGAGCATACTGCTCTGAGAACTTCCTCATTATCTCCACGGACTTATCCGACGGTTCCACTGAACAATACCGTCCAATTCAATGCATTGGAAAAAAGAAAGAAAACAAGTAGCAAGAGAAAAGTATAATCAAAGTGAAATCCATTACAAAAAACTCCATATGGATTCAAATTTCTTTCTCAGAAGAGAGTATTCAACTAGTCCTATCTGATAATTCTTTCATCAATTCACCAATATTTACTTGCAGTAAATGAAACATTGCAGTAGAAAGGTGAGAATTTTGAACCAGTATATAACCCATATAAGCATAAAGATAGAATCTTTCATAAGAAAAGAGGCAAATTCAACCAGAATTCAGCCAAATTACCTTGGGCTCGAACAGCGGTGTATAGGGTGCGATGCGCCTGAGGGGAGATTCTGGGTGGGGCAACCAAGGAGGAAATGCCACCACCATAGCTACAGGAGCTTGTTTGTAGAGTCATGGCCGAAGTGGGATTCAGTTCAATGTATTGAAACAAGTAAAACACCGGTTTATAATAATCTCAGTGCTTATCTATCCAAGTTGAAGTATTTCGATGGAGTCTTAGGATTAGAAGTTTTGTATGTTAAGGTCGTACCCGCCACTCGTTTCAAGTAAAATATCGGTCGCCGGCTCATAGAGACCACACAGAAATTACATGTAGTAAGGTCTACGGAACTTGTTTATCATTTAAATAATTTTAATTTTTTAAAAATTTAACATCAGTTTAATTAATATTTTTATTAAAAAATAAAAAATTATTTTAAGTTAATTAATTTTTTTAGATAATATTTTAAACAATGCTTTAGTTTTAAAATTAACTTTTTAAAATTTGAATAAATTAAATTAAAAGGTTATTTTTGATGACGTGCTAATACCAAAATAACACAACAAACTCAATTTTTCTATTTTAAGAGGGTTGGGTGAAGTTCATCAATTGTGCGTAACTTTCTCCTTATATTTTTACAAAAAATTATTTCCATGATTTGAATTTGTGACCAGTTACTTCAAAGCTCGATCTCCATATCATGTGAATGATCATCTATTAACTAACATTTTAAACTGAATTGTTAAAATTTTTAACATTTCATTCAGATTTTGCTTTCATATTT
>JANIMX020000028.1:2078217-2090072 GCA_024582655.2 Erythroxylum kunthianum
GTTTTGACTTTTGACTGCTCTGTCGTCCACTTATATACAATATCACCATTTGTCTCCTTGGCTTTCTAGGGTTCGACACCTCTCTCTTTCTCTCTGTACATATATGTACACATACAATGTTATAACACATGCGCGCAGACGCACGAAGACAGAAGTTTGTTCCTGCATGCACCGACTCCTTTCAAGCTCTCTTAGGGCTTTGACAGCTCTCTATTTTTCTCAATGCCTGTCCATAGCTCTTTAATTAGGTTTGTTTGACACCTCTCCTTCTGTTTTCACTCTCTCACTGACACAACACGGAGACGTGCAATCCTGTTTTCTTCCAAATGGTTTCCAGTTCTTGGTGGTTGTTGAATCGAGATTTTATACATTCAGTCGTCGGGCTTAGTCGTCCGAAGTAAAGACAGCTTAGTCATCCGAAGCCCAGATATCTTTTCATTGGTTAAAGCCACCTTATAATTTTAATGTCTCTTCCTTGATTTGTTTGAGTATATAATTTTAATGTGTTTAATTACGAACTCTTCCTGATTTGTTTGAATAACCCTAGCCGTGAAAATAAAATGTTATCCTATTTAGCAATTTTTACTTTTAAAACGTCAAAATTAGAGTTCAAATTGTATTATAATAAAGAACTTAAATTTTAAATTACATTTTTTATCATTTCTATATTTATACTGTAAAATATAAAGTCTATCCAATATGATTGACAATAACTCTTAAACCACTGTAAATTAATAATTTATTCAAATTAACTTAAATTTAAAAATTTTGATTCAATCACCATAAATTTCTTTTATTTATAATCATACTTTAATATCATATTTAAGTATTAGTTTTATTACTAATTAAAAATAAGACTGTATACTTTTGAACCTCTCCAAATCATCAAGATTTCATCAAATTGTGGTTATTATTGTGGTTTCATTTGGGATGGTAATGGGCCAGACCGGCCCTTCCTATCCCGAGCATGCCAAGGGCAGCCAGGCCCGACTTATTATTTTTATAAAATAAAATCAAAACAAGGTCATTGATGGAAAAACCATTATTAAAATTAAAAGAAATTTTACCGGAAATAATTGAAAATTCAAGCAAATCTATAAAAATTATCATTTCACATTTACAAATTAACACTGCAGATTTCAATTGCAATATGTGTGAGCTTCACTAGAACTGCTGCATTGCAAAATCATTTAAACCTTGTGATACCACAACCAAAGAATGGAAACTAGCATGTCAAATTCTGCAAAATCCTAAGAAAGAAAGTGCAGTTAATTAAATGGTGGAGATTAAAAATGAAACATTCGTATAGATTAATCTCTATTCTACACAACCCACCTCTGAACTTCCCTAATCTTTCTTCTTTCCTCAACTGATAAAAAATTTCACACTGCAGAGGCAGGTGAGTACCAGTTCTGGCTGCTCGAATCCCGAGAACCACAAAAGAAACCTTAAACTAATAAATGCAGGAAAATATCGAAAATGAAAAGGGTACGTCAATTCCTAACTTATAACAACAGATGATTAGCAAGGAAATGGATACATTTCTACAAAATTATCATCCATCAACCTTATGTACACGGGGATGGGTTCAGATGATGCTCATGTGTTCTTGATGGATTTTACATCACTGAGTCAAGTTAAATTTCTCAGGGTTGCCACTTTGACAAATAGTGTACACAAAGATGTTACCTTGAAGCTGCGTCGATAGGTTCAGTTGCCCAAGGACACTAGAGAAGCAGGAAAACATGTTCAAATCTTCCACTGAAACGTTTAAAATACTGGATAGCAAGGGAGCATAAAAACTATTACCATATTCATAATATGAGACCGAAGTTTGAAGCCGGATTAGGGGATATTAAAACTTGTCACAACGCAGACAAGAATCTGTGAAAACGCTGTACTCTTGCCTGCTCCTGGTCATGGAATCTCTGGGATGATTTATACTTTTTCCTCCTAGGTCGGAAAAATAAATCCTCCGTATCTAGCACATACGAAATCTGCAACGAAAATATTAACACTCATTAATAGAAAGAAGAAGATGTGTCGCGATCGAGAGAGAGAGAGAGAGAGAGAGCAATGTGAACAAAAACATTAAGAAAGCAAACATCAGAAAAATTACAAAAGCTAGAACACTTCAACAAGTCTCAGATTTTTTTTTATTTTTTTTTGCTTTTGTTATCTCCACAGCAAGGGAAAAGTAAATGCAGTATAAACAAGTGGAACTTGTACAAGACGAATAAATGATGCAAGAAACTAAAGCAAATTGTCATCTGCACAACCAAAGAAGATACCTTGCAAGAATTGCAAGCGATCTTACACTCTAAACCATTGAACATCTTAACACCTTCCACAGCAATGTCCAAAGCAGAAGATTCTTCTAGCCCTGCGTATTTGCGCTTGTTTCTGCTCATATCAGTTGAGGTGCTATTAGTCTCAAATATGATTAGAGAATCTTATACTATGCAAGGTAAAGAAGACGAGGCTACCCATAGGAAAGATGGTTTTGTACGAACAAGTAGCAGATAGAATCATCGAAACTGAATTATGAAGAACAGATCAGGCATAATTTCTAACAAAACTTGCTATACTAACTGGTGCATAAAACATCAACAACTATCCCCATCATACAAGACGTTTTTTTTCTTCTGGACTACCCAAGCACAAAAATTTAGAAACAAACCAACTTCCAGAAGCATAAGGCTGAAGAGCAGGAGGTTACAAATCTGTTTAACACAGCTCCAGTAGCACATCAACAAAACTCCTTTAGAATAAATAGGGGAATGGGGATTCGGATGAAGGACAAACTGTTTAAAGCAGATATTGAACTACTTACAATATGCCTTAATCATCAACAATCATTCAAGTTACTGCAAGTGAATGATATATGATGTCAGTACCTGCACAATATAATGTCATGTGGCTCTTTTTTCCCAGGAGAGACTGACAGATAATCACTATACAAGTATTCTGCAAATTTAGGGTCCATGGATACTTGCAACACCTCAGGTTTCTCAATTACATTGTCCATCATCTGAATGCACAAACGATATGGAGCAGATGACTGAAGCACAAGAAGAAAAATTGACAATAGTTAATGACGAAAATACTGAAGACAAAATCTATATAGATAAACAATAGAAAGAAAGGTTAACTGGCTTACAAATTCCATACGGTATATGTTCTCCTCATGAAGAAGGAACCGTGTATTATCATAGTATATCCAATCAATGGACTTCCCAGCTCTTCGGGAATTCTCATACTCATGCAATTGAAGAAGTTTATTGTCCAATTCATCGGTTGAAACAGTTTGAAGCTGCAACAAATTTTATAATTCATATGTTTTCGCAGAACACAACAAATTCATGACAACATATTTAGTAAACCAACCTGTTTCACCAATTTGTATATCAACTTGTCCAGGGTGAATAACACATATGACTGATTCCCGATTATAGTTCTGCATTCATCTTCAAACTTTGCATTATCCACGGATCCATCAAGCAGATTGTACAACACAGTCATAAATCTACATAACAAACAACAATGATCATCAAAAGGATGCATTATGCAATAACATGGTAAAATTACAAAATAGAATATAAAGACACCTGGCATAGGGATCTGGAGAATCAGACTCCTTAGAAGTTCTCCATTTCATTTCAGCGCCAATAGAATTTATCTTTGCTGATAAAATTCTTTCATAGAGGATCTGAAAATTTTAACACAGTGGTTAATAGACGATGAATTATGAACAAAGCGAAAAAAAGAATTCCCATTTAGTGTGTTTCCTTACCTGATGAAGCCGGAAAAGCACATAAAGATCATCATTTCCATAGAAAATTCGAAGACCTTTCTTCTCTTCATCAAGCAAGACTGATGGAACATGCTTAGCAAGGGGCTTCACCGTTACAAGAAAACTTCCTGACAAAGGCACATCTCCACCACTAAAATGTGCATCAGCTGTTCCCTCAGCTTCACCTTCACTCTCAGCCTTCCCATCAACTTCATCATGCTCTACATCATCATCTTCATGGTCTTCCCTGGAACATTCGTCACCGGCAGACTCACTGCCTGAAACATCATCACCTGCTTCAGAAGCATTTTCACTATCCTCATCATCAGCATCTGCATCAGCATCATGTTGTGCTCTAGCCTCAAGTCGGTGAGATTCTTCTCCATTTCCAGTATCATTCTGCTTAGCTTCAGTGTTGTGCTTCGCCTTTGGCATAGCCTCCAAACTAGTATCTCCATGGACAAAGTTGTCCTCAAAATCGCCATTAGGTGATAGCTCACCCTCTTCCTTTTCAATTTTGAATGGACTACTAGCTTTAAAGGAGTCAACTGGTATTACATCTGCGGCCAAAACAGATTTTGCAACCCCAACCTGATGCACCAAGGAGATGGAAATTGACAACAATCATTTAAGAGGAGCATTTCACAGACAAACTGGTAGACATCCCAACCAACTGATTTAATATACAAGTCAAAAAAACTAAGGAAAGAAAAACCAGACAATTTCAGCATCAATCACGACATCTAGAATTTTTGAATCACAGAAGTTGCAAGTTCAATACCTCAGGTGGAAAGACAGTATCAGTACCAGTTTTGAGTTTGTGGTCCTCAGTAACGGCAGTAGCAGGTATGGAAGAAATTGGACCAGATCCTTTAAATATTAATACTTCAGAATATCAGAAGATGTATAGTACTCAATAACTGGAAATTTGCTAAAGTATCATGGAAAGTATGCATAGAATTCAAAAACAGACCTGCCATCCCACTAGTGCTGGTTCCTAGATGACTATCTTCTGCTCCAAGCATATGACATGTTCTGGCATCTGCTATACCCTGAGCAGAATCAATTTCGCGATTATATCCAGATATTCTGTCACTCGTATCAGTACCCTGCTGCTCTCTTTCTAGCACATATCTATTTGAGGTTTGATCATCTTTACAAGCACAATCTAATTCAGGGAGATTAGCCTCCTCCATTGAACAGTCTCCATTTGCCAAACTTGTCTTGCCAAAGTTTAACACTTCAGGTAAAATGCTTTCATCTCCGTTGTCAGCTGCCTTTGCTTGTTTACAACTCATTATAGTAGGATCAGCAATAGGGCTTCCACCATTCTCTGCAATGATTGATTTGCCACACTTTATGGCAGGACACCTAGTCCTTCCATCATCTACAGAACTATCGGTGCCACCAGGATGATGAACAACACCCACCACAGGCTCCACAAACCCAGTCCAGAGCCTCATAACTTTATCCAATTGCTCTTTGGTCGAGCAAACTTCTTCACATGAATATTCGACAAGTTTACGCAAGTCTTCATTAATGTTGATGTCACAGTACACGTATTCCTGATGTGGGAGCAAAGGTTGTCTGTTTCCAGCAGCAAATGCAAGAAGAACGTCGTCCTCCTTCTGCTGCTTATCTTTCAATTCCTTTATTTCAGCTACCAGTGCTGTGATTTCAAAAAGCAACCACTGAGAATAAAATGAACAATAATACAAAAAAGGGCAAAGTATACTGGATAATGTCAAAGAATCATCCATATGGCCAGTCAGCATATATTATATTTCCCACTGCATAATTGCTTCATAAAAAGGTTTTCTGGAATATCCAAGTCAATTCATAATTGGCAGGAGAACTAATGAACTAATACAGACCTAGATCAAGAATTCAAGTACAGCAAGAACGTTAAAAGTAAGCATAAGAGTGGTGAATAATAGAAACACACCTCTTGTGCTCAGGTTCTTTGAATCTTGTTGCTTGAAATAGAAGCTGCGATGATCAAGAGATTTGAAATGGTTTTTTGCATAAATTTCAGCCCAAACTTTGTTAAAATCTGAGCGGCACCTTGTCCACTCCTCTTGTTTTTGTTTCAACCGAGTTAATATAACAGGTAGTGCAACAGTTGAGTTTTTACGTAATATGTCCATCACATCAAGGCCATGGTCACCATACAGCCGCTCAATACACCTTAAATTTAAAGCTGCATAACAATATAAAGAAGTTCAAAACCTAAGATGGTACGAAAGAAAAATATATATTGTAGATTCTCAATTAAGCCAGCTCCAAGCAAGCTAGTAAATCCCACCCTGGTGTAATAAAAGCATCTCAAAATTAAGTTACTCTAAAGCCAGCTCCTTTTACAAACCAGTAAACTGTTCTTCAATGTGTAATGGAATCTCTATTTTATTTTCATTGATGCTGTTGAGTAACTCTTCAGTGCGTTTAGCAGTAGAGCTTACAGACTCCAACAACATGTCCAGCTCAAATCTACAAAGCAAATATGAAATGCCATTCTTTCAGTACAGCAGAGACATGTTGCCAAACAAAAAGAGGAAAGCAGCAGAAACTGGGACAGCTGAGGTCAACAAACACCTTACCTGTCATCTTCACATCTGAACAAACTCTCTTCATACTGATTCCTGCGCATATGTTTAAAAGAGTAGTCTTCACTTCCTGATGTCACAGAGACCCAGAGATCATTCAATACTTGAGCACCAAGCTCAGATCTTTGGCTTGCTGAAGGTATAGGATACTGCAAAGAAACAGGGACCAACAAACATATCAGCATAAAACTTGATGGACTTGATGGCAATTCAAAGAACAAATATTATGGAAACTTCGTACATCATCTGGAAAAAGTCGATAGCTAGGGGTACAACGTGCACAGTTTGAAAGGTCAAGCTCTTGAATAGACTTAGCCATATACTTCTCCCTGTATCTGTCCTTTTCTTTAGATCCATCAAATTCCCGCTTATGCTCTTTATCTTTGTCTTCCATTCTCAATGATCTGGAAACAAGTCCACCACTGCCTAATGATTCTGCATTCAACAAAAGCATTAGTCACTATAAATAGCAGTTTATATTAGGTGATTAGCAAATAGTTGACCTCCATCTGTTAAGAAACTATTAAAGGTCAATAGTCATATCAATATGAACTTACTCTTACTCATAAAACCAGCAAGGAATCCATCTGTAATAAACATTAAATAATTTAAGAATAATGAAAGAGATGTCAAAAGAATTTTGAAAAATTAAAAAATGAATAAGAAATATTTTCCAGGTACTACCATCACGCTCACAGCGGTCCAAGAAATCATTTAGCTCCTCCATAAGATCAGGATATTTCCCAATTAGGTCAGTCACCTGTAATAAACTTTTAGTTCAAGTACATGAAAGTAAGAAGTTCATGTATAAATTGAATAGAAATAAATTCATAGATTGAATAGATCCGTATAGATATGGCATATCGTGTTAAACGCCAAATAAAAGGGAAATATATAAAATGTCTTCTACAATGATTGGTCCCATACCAGATTTTGAAGATCATTCCTTTTTATGATCCTATTGTTGAACAAGTTAAGGCACTTCAAAAATGACTGGTAGTCATCTGAGTCCCCTAATTTTTCCTTCACTTTCTCGCAGAAGATGAATCCTTGACTGGATATACCTGGCATAGTGAAACAATAAGTTAAATATGCTGAAAAGTTTAAGAAGTCAAGCGAGAAAGGGAAGTTAACAAGGTAAGAACCAGGACATCTATGATACTGAAAACCTGAAACCTCAGACAGCCATATTCTAGCAATCATTTGAACGTAAGTGCAAGGAATAGGCTCTAGGATGAATAATTAATAATCTCGTGCATATAGTGGAAAAAAGACAACAAAACTAGCTCTCATCAGAATAACAGTAAGTTTCCCTTCCTAAAACATTGGTGCAAAGTTAATGCTGATGCTACTCTTCTTCCCTAAAGACTCACATAGTGCAGGCTTCACCAATGTGAAAAGTATGAAATTGCAACATGCAGCCATCGTTTTTTCATATTGCAAAGTACATCCCAAATGAGAATATAATCAGACAAGCCCTACTACAAATAATCTGTCAAGGGATGTGAAGAACATGCAATTTGTTGGTAGTATTAAGGAATAGAACCTTTGTCATCATAGGAAGCAACATTTGAATTCATGACAAAACCTTCAACTTTAGGTGCAAGTTTCTTCTTGTCCCGAAGCAAACTGAAATTCCTGCCGTTATCATGCTCAAGCTCCCTATCATCCTGATCATGATTTCTTCTATCCCTACCTTCCTTCTCTGCACGCCTCCTCTGATCTTTTTGCATTTTTATTGTTGCTTTGTCATCCTCAAGTTCAGGTCGATCAACGCTGTCGTGTTCACCATGAGAAGCAATTATTCTGTCTCGACGTCGTTGCTGGTAAAAGAAATTCTTTATCAGTCATGTATGTTTAACCCAAAAATGTCAACAATTACTATATTTGTCACGAAAAGATCAAACAGGTCAACCATCATGAATTGGATGGGTTAAAAAGGAAATGAGGAGAAAATGGTATCCAGGTACTTTGTCCATTTGTTGTTGCCGCAAAGGGATTGCTATGTTCCGTTCATTATAGCGGTGGGTAGAGTTTCGGGCATATGGACCATTATGCACCACCGCTGATGCCGAATTATCTGGTAAAAATCTAGTGAACTCATCGAGCAAATCTGGATGGTCTTCAAAAAGTGCAGCAACCTAGAAGATAATAAAAAAACAATTGAAACGTTGCACGAGTAGAATGATAGTTTCCTTCCAAAAGATGCACTTAAGACCAAAGGATGGCGTTGTAGAATGCATGAATGTATAATTACCTCGCTATAGACCTCATTTATGTCCTTGTGTTCCTTCCTATACATATTCAAAATGTCTAGGAATGACTTATAAACATGTTCATCACTTTGGAATCGCTTCTGTGGGACAGAACTCATCAGTCAGTCAAAAAACAGGCATGAACAACTCCATATACAACAGAGAAACAACACTTTTACCTTTATTTTATTCACAAAACTGATAGCTTCTTCAAATTCAACTGTTTTCTTTGGAGGAGCCTCCTCCTCATCGAGAGTTATTTCATAACCCTTTGGCAAGAAGGTGTTAAAACCAAAAATCAAGTTGTTATGGCCTTTAAATAACTCTTTCACTCTTGCAATGACACCAGCTGTGTCAGTTCTGCAAGGAAAAAAACTATGAGATATTCAAGGATCAAGACCAACACCAATCGCTAACAGTATAAGAAAGTGTAGTGGAAAAATAACCTTTGTGCCTTAAAGTCTTTCATGACCTCAAGGAACATGTCATATTTTTCCCTTTGGTCTTGAAACATGTCTTTTACTTCTTTAAGATAAGATAAGGCATCATTGGTTGTTAACTTCTGTGATGTGCCACTCCCACCAACAGTACCTCCGCCTCCACCCCCGCCTCCTATTGGTACTTGTGATTGAACGAAGCTGCAATTAGCAAAAGTAGATGAAATACATCCTATCAATATTTCCCTGAAAAACATCCAGATGACACCGTACACTTAAACTTGTACACGTGCAACTTTACACTTCTTCCAAAACCTTACTAGTAAACAAAATTCCCACCCATGCCACCCAATTCCTCAGGAAACAGAAGGGTCAAGAATTAATCCCCTACTATATATACAATTCAGGACTTGGAAAAATTTTCAATTCATACCATCCCTTAGCTTATTTACTTCTTCTTCATTCATGCACGATTCAAAGCAGCATATTGAATTAAATAATAAATTCAGATTTGCATATCCATCAACACAGGCCATTAACAACCCACAAGTAGTGAGCTAGCTCAAGCACATTACACACATACAAAAAAAACACAAACATAAAACAAAAAAGCAGAAACCCTACAGACTACAACAAAAAAGACAAGTGCTGAATATAAATCATGCATCGCAAACCATTAGCAAACAACCAAAAAGGCAAATACTTGCACTTCAACACAACACCGAGAGTGTAATCCACAAAGCAAAACATGAATTCAAACTCACGATTCTCCACGAGAAGAAACAAAAGGTCGCTTGAATTGCGAGCCGCCGCCGCCACCACCACCAGCACTAACGCCACCGCCACCACCACCTCCTCCTCCTCCTCCTCCACCATAAACTTCATCTCGTATTCTCTTCATATCCCTAAACACAAACCACCAAAAAGCAAGTTAAATTCCACACTAAACCAAACCAAAAAAAAAACAAAAAAAAAACACGAACAACAACAAAGCCATTTCATAAATCGATGATAAAGAACTCACTGTGTCGCCGAGAAGAACAAACCAGCCAAACAACCAGATCTCACACGGCAATGAAACGAGGCTTTAGGGTGTTGGTACTTCTCCGATTAATCGCATGTTGTGCGTTTGATACGGGAAAAAGAAAGGTTAGGTGTCTACAAGAGAGAATTGTTAAGGATAGGAGAATTGAAGAAGTGAAAGGAGATTTTACGCTTCTAGACAGACACATAGAAGAAGAAGAAGAAGAAGAAGAAAGAAAGAAAGAAAGAAATGAAGCGGAACGAACTTATTTAAGTTTATAAAGAGAGAAAAAAAAATTAGAACATATATTCAAATTTTTCGAATGTAAGTGAGAGATGGCTTGCGTTTGGAGGCTTTGTATCGGGTTGTAACCAATTTGTATGGAGCGGTAATAGTTCGAGTCGAGCCCGAATCGGCCCGAATCACCTGAGCCCGATTGGGCTCAGAAAATCCAAAGTTTTACTTAAACTAGGTCGAACCTGGGTAGTCGGAGCCCGAGCTATACCCAGAGTTGATTTTTAAAAAATAATTAGGTTTGAGTTCCGGTCAAATTTAGCTTGATCCGTTGACTTCAAGTCAACCCGAACCTAATTGTCAGGTCTACTAATTTGGAAATTATCATAATGATAATTTCTCATTTAATTTGAAATTAATAAATTTATTTTAAATTAGTCGAGTTTTTGGCACATTCAAATTTTTTATTTTTAAAATTTTTTATCTTTAAGTTGAGTTTGAGTTCAAATACAAAATTTATATCAAACTCAAACTTGAGGTCCAAACTCAACCTAACTCGTTCACTTTTAATAATATTATATTATAAATAAATAATAGTAATATTAAATAAAATATAATTATTAATAACTCACCATTTATTTCACAATAATAAAAAAAGAAACAAAAATCATATATTTTAATAAATAAATTTTATATGTTTAATGTGATTTAATATTCAATTTTTAATCTATATTAAATTTTAAAAATTGATAGTAACTTAAGATATTAAAATTATGTACAATTTCTACATTATGTTTTAATTGTGCAATATATATATTTTATGTTATTTAAGATAATGATTTTGTAATTAAAGTAAGGTAGTGAATTGTTTTATTTAACAAGCATTTTTATTACTCTTTTTTTTTGTTTCGTTTCAATTTTTTTTTTTAACCTACGAAAATTAGGCATATGATATGTACTTGTGCTAAGTGAATAAAATAAATTTTTAAAGTATAAAAATACATGCATAAGTTAAAAAAAGTGATTTTAACTCTTTATGGATTGCTTTTAAGAAGACCAAGCGTCTTCATTTACAAAAAAACCGAGACTGATTTTAAGAAAATTTTCTAATTAAAACAAAAAATACAAGTTTGTATTTATATTAGAATTTTTTCTAAAATTTTAAAGTGAAAATTATTTTCTTAATTTTTAAATTTTAAAAGAAATTTAGAAAACATGTCTAGATTGTTTTCTAAAATTTTCTTTCTTAAAAAAGTAATAGTTTTCTCATAAATAGGTGGGTCAATTGTCGGCACCTTGCTACAAAGATGTAGTGTCGGATCTCTCATATTTTCCGTGAAGGTAACTCATGTGCTGATAAGTTAGCCTCGTTTAATATGGTACACCCATATTTTATTTGATAGGACCATCTGCCTCCTTTTATGTGGGAGGATTTTTTTCGCAATAGGCTAGGATTGCCTAATTACAGATTTAGATAACTTTCAATCGTGGGTTTTGGCTTGAGCCCTC
>JANIMX020000028.1:2132006-2143835 GCA_024582655.2 Erythroxylum kunthianum
TAAATGTTTAACAGGTTATTTAAAAATATTTGATAAAAATCATATAACTTTTTCCAATTATTTGAAAAATATTTGTAAAAATGATTAAAATAAATAAAATATAAAAAAATATGTGTTTTGTGCATTTTGTAAATATATATTTATTAACAATACTAGCGAATGGAAATAAAGGCATTTTTATTTAAATTTAATTAAGAATAATAATTAGTTGAATTGAGATTAATTTATGGGATAATAAATTAAATATATTTTAGATTTTTTAAATTTAATGTTAAAATTTTAAAGTTTTTAAATTTGGTACTAATCTTTTAAAATTTGTATATATCATATTATAAATCTTATTTAGTCGACTAATCACATCAATAAATTTTTAATTTGATTTGTATAAAATTTAAAATTTTAATCTCTAAATTGATTTAATAATAAATTTAAAAATTTAGACACTTATATTATTATTAAAAATAATTTAAATTTAAATTTAATTAAAATTAAAATGATATTATTCTAGCCAAGTCAAACTCAACATCTTAAACTACAACATGACTTATAACATAAACTCAAATTTGAATATTAATTTCAGTTAAATTGACTTCAATTTAATATTCTTAAATTAAATTAAATAATTAATTTCAAATAAAATTTCACCCAATTAGATTTTACTAATAATGACCTAAAGCAGCACACGCGCTTAAATAATTATTGAATATTCCGAACTTGAATAACACGTGTTTCTACTTATCTACTAAGGACAAGAACAAGAGGAGATCACAGTTCAGGACACGTGCCTTAAAACAAACCACTACTGTCGATCTTTCCCTCCACTCGCCACTCCACTCGACGCGCTTTGAAGACGAGACCAGTTCCCACTATCCACCGCGCACTTCATCACGACCGTCGGATCGAATCACGTGCACGACACGAGTGGGTCCCACGTGGCTCCACGAGCGAACTCAATTTCGCTCTTTCCTAAAGCGGCTTTTTAAATTGGAGATCCGAAGATGGTGTCTTTGTCTTCTTCATAATTGCTTTACTCTTCTTAGGTGAAAAGTGGAAGTTCCTCTCTGATCTGGAAGGAAGAAGGAGAACGGTAAGTGACGATGGGGATTTGTGTTTCGACATCTGATGGTTGTGTGAAGGGTTTTTCGTTGAAGACGATGATGATGAAGAAGAAGAAGAAGAAGGACGAGAAGGACGAGATAAGGACTACCACTGCGAAGCGAAGAGGCAGAATCATTAGACGGAGGGTATCTTCTCGTAAGCTTCATCAATTTGACTTTTCTTCTGCCCCTCCAGATCGCTCTTTCAGTAATCCTACTTTTCAAGGTTCTTCATCTGCTACAGTCTCATTTTTGGTTGAGTGATCTTGTTTTTAGGAGATGATTAAGGTGGGTCTTTTTCTTTAACTGATATTATTATTGATCAGGAAGCATTGAAAGCGGATGGTGCGATGCTATTTCAGTGCTTGATTCTGAATGGGACGATGAGTTTTACAGTGTTCATGAAGGTATTTCATGGTTCTTTTTCAGTTTATTTAGTCGTAAAGAAAGGATTTCAATTCACTTTCCCTGACCCAGAACGTGATTTTCTATTCTGCAGATGGGCTTTCTGTAGTTGGATCCGAAAGCAAGGATCTTGATGATTTTGTACGCAACTCCACTGCAGAGCAATGTGTAAGTTCTGTTGTGAGACCTAATGAGTTGACTCCTGTTTATGTGGTGGAAGTTTCTAATGCAAGAGTTGGAGAGACTGGAAAGCAAGAGGAAGACCATTGTGGCCTTCTTCAGAGTACTTGCTTGCCTTGTCTTCCTTCTACTGTCCCCACACTTGAGAAGCGAAAATCCTTTGGAACCATCATTCCTACTGCTAAAAGAAAAATGGCACTAAGACTTTCCTTCAAATCTAGAGAAGATGTTCCTACAACTCCAGTTTTGAGTAAGTGTTGTTCAAACTTCATAATGTTTTTTGTTTCCATATATAAATGTGTATATGAGTGATTGCTATATGTAGAAGGATCTAATGCGTTCGTATTTTTCGTGTTCGTATTTTTCGTGTTTCAGTTTCTCCGAAAGCCCTGCTGCCAAAACCAATTGCTGGTTCCTCCTTGCCATATTGCCCCATAGAGAAGATGAGGGCTGATTGTTGGTCACCTATTGAGCCAAGTACTTTTAAAGTCCGGGGAAACAATTACCATAGGTTAGTATTACCTGATTTTCTGCTGATAGCTTTGTTTCTCCGTGCTACATCAGTTTTATCTGTCTCAAGTGTGCAAAATATGCAGCCAATGTATTTTATTAACTGAATAAGGGGACTCAAGGGTATTACTTTTATGAACTCGTCTAAAAGAAGATTTCTTGTTTCAAAGTGCATGCACGTCCTAGGGTGTGTGTTTATATTTTTCTGCTTTACCATATGGAGCTGCAATTGAATGCTGTATTACTCTTATGATTTGACAGGGACAAGAGGAAAGATTCTGCTCCAAACTTTGCTGCATTTTATCCATTTGGTGCTGACGTCTTCTTATCCCCAAAAAAAGTTCATCATATTGCTCAATTCATGGAACTCCCCGCTGTCAGTGCATCTGATGAAGTCCCTCCTATCCTTGTTGTTAATCTTCAGGTACTGAATCTACTGATATCTTTCATGTTTTGCTTGAAGTTTCCTACTTTTTTACACAACCGAAAGATGTCACTGTGCAGGACAGTTGTGTACCTTCCTTGTCGACTTAAGATAGGAAACTATTGTTTGATATATGTTCTTCATGCATAATAATGACATAAGTTCTTTTTTTTTTTACAGATACCTCTGTATCCCGCCACAATTTTCCAAAGTGAAAATGATGGAGAAGGAATGAGCTTGGTTATGTACTTTAAGCTGTCTGAAAATTATTCAACGGAGCTTCCCCATCATTTCCGAGAGAATATCAATGTAAGATTGACTCCTTCCATCTTTATGTATTTTAATTTACTTCAGACTTGGTTCTGGAAGTGGTGCTATGTTGAAGTTGAATCATTGTAGGGTTTCTTCATCGTTAACATATTCCAGCAATTTGTAAGGTCATGCTTGTGTCTTCATTTTGTTTAATTTGCAGAGATTAATCAATGATGAAGTGGAGAGAGTTAAAAGCTTCCCATTAGATACAATTGCTCCATTCAGGGAAAGATTGAAAATCTTGGGTCGACTGGTAAATGTGGATGATCTTACATTAAGCAATACAGAAAAGAAGCTTGTGAATGCTTACAATGAAAAACCTGTTTTATCACGTCCTCAACATGAATTTTATTTGGTAAGTTTGATTTCCCTTCAGGATGATAAAATCAATGTGGTTATTACGGATTAAATGCTGTGAGCTGTAGGGTTGCCTTTATTATCAGTTTTGGGCTTTTCTTTTGTATGTAATATCGTGGATTTTAGCTCCTTATTGTCATTTGGATTAATACTACCTATAAGGGAGATTAATGATCAGGGAGAAAAGAATCCTGACTTTTTGTTTTGTGTACTCAAAAAGGGAGAAAACTACTTGGAGATCGATTTGGATATGCATAGATTTAGCTACGTGTCTAGAAAAGGTTTTGAAGCATTCCAATCAAGATTGAAGCACTGCGTCTTGGATTTTGGCCTCACTATTCAGGTGACCATCTTCATCAGGATGTCTGGCAAACTTAAGCTTGATCTGTTTATAATCATTTATGGTTTAACCGTGTATCGATGTTTAAACAGGGAAGCAAGGCCGAAGAATTACCAGAGCACCTGTTATGTTGCATGCGTCTGAATAAACTTGACTACACGAGGTACCGCCAACTAGCATGTTGAGAAGGCCTTGATAAACACAAGAAGTGCTAAACAGTCACTTAACAGAGAAAAGAAAAGGAACTCTCGGAGACAATTATTTGTTCCTCCTATTTTATGTTTCCCATAACAGTTGTCTGTAGCCTGAGCGTTCAGACAGCCTGAGCATTTGATTGCACGGTCGAGAAGTCGGCTGTGCGGCTGCCTTCTAGTTGTATAGATACTAACTTGAGTGTACAGTTGTAATAGAGAGAAAGGAGAATCAAAAGGCAAGAATGTTTGCTATGAACTTGAAGCATTGTTAGATTGGCCAATGATTATAGAAGAGAAGATAAATGTACTAATATGGGCTGTACAAGTCATCTCAATCAAGTTCTCAGCTGTGTTGGATGTGTTCTCTTGCTTCAGTTAGAATCTTTATCTTACATAATGTCTCTTGCTTGTCCATTTCGACAACACAACAAACCTAATCTTTCCGCTTTGTCGGGGCGGGTGAGAGTTATTAATTTTACGCAGTCTTCTCTTTATATTTTTTACAAAGTTGTTTCTGTGATTTAAATCTGTGACCTCGGTCACAAAGGAGTAGGTCCAAGATTTGGAATGAATATCAATGAATGACCAAAAAATATTTGTACTCTATACAACTGGAGAATTTTCAGTGTTCTTGAGAATTGAGTACCTTGTATCATAAATTGAATTTATTATCCTCATATACCATTAATCATACCTAATGTCTATTAATCTTTTTCAAACACTGGAAAGATTCCTGTAAAGCAGGTGGCTGATGTTGATCATAGTTCCTGATCATCGTCAGAACATCCGCATTAACATGGAGTAGCAGGTTCATGGCATTCAGATTGGTAATGTGAGCAATACTTGCAGAAGAAAATAGGAATCAGGAGCTGAATCAAAGAGAAAATGAAAGCTGATAGATTTATGTATATAATGAGAAAGAGCAGGCAATCAAGAGGTAAAGAAAGTAGGCTCAGGAAGCTACCATATACGCCTGAAAATTGAAAAGATACAACCCTTTTGATCCTTGTTCTGAGGTTTACAATATATGGTTGTTCTGCAGGTGATCATACCGTCGTGAGCTCCGTTGTATTGGGTGCCTGTCGACGTACCAACAAGTCATCCGCTCCTTGATTCTATCTGCAGATCATCCCATACACGGCTGGAAGAGCCCTGCCTTCATAATTAAACAGATGATCTCTGCAATGTATTCATGGTTTGATCTTTTCCTTTTAGCTTCCAAACTTCTCTGCTGTTCAGTGGCTCCATCAGTCAATTGATCATTTCCTTTTAACTGATACAGCAGTTTTGGGTTTGAAAGGTGGCAACTTCCCTCTCTATGCCTAAAGTTTCCAACATTGGCAGAAGTTCAGATCTTTCTCCCCTTTTTGGGTAGAAATTAAAGAGTTCCACAACTTAAAACACCCTTATTTGGTCGATAGAATTTGATAAGACATTCTTGATATATCCACTAATGGCATGTCAGCCTGTAATCAGATTGCTTTAGATGCAACATAAACACGCTCCACTCATCAACTAAAACAGTAATTCTGAACATTGGTGCCATTACAGAGCTTGGTTTCTCATGTAACAGATACTAATCAAGTGTTAATCGCCTCCTACAATATCGTGGTTCTAGTCCCTACAAGGTCGAAGTACATGGTCAAAATCACTAGTAATCACAACTAGGATCCAGGAGTTGAGGAAATTGCAGCTGCATTTCCCTGTCTTTATCCAAGATATCATCCACAAATGAACTTGCAGACGATGATGAGGCACTAGCAAGGCATACACTGAGATAACTTGATGCAAAATCCTGATGTTGTTCACCTTGGAAGTGCGGGTCATCTTTTCCTGTCAAAGTTGAAATGTTGCTTGATGACAGAAACCCTTTTAAGCCATGATCCTGTTCATCTGCAGGTAAAGTTGGATCATTGAGGAGAAATTCTCTCCATGTGGGAGGCGAATAAGGTGGTATATGTGTGCAGCTTGATTGTGTCAATGAAGTAGAAGATGGTGATGAGTAGGAAGAACCAACTTCATTACAAGAATACTTCAGTAAAGTTTCATGTTTGTTGACTTGAAACTGATGTTGGAACTGTGGATTGCTGATGGTAGGGGTATTATCTTCGATCACAGGCCCCGTAGAACTTGAACGCAAAGCTATAACAGGATAGTCTCCAGTTTTGGACGTAACATTGTTGCTTAGTCTTTTGTTGAGTGAAACAATTTGATTTCCAGTGCCTGGAACGTCCCTGATTTTCCCAAACTCAGTAAGAACCTGAGAAAAGGGCTTATGAGTTACAGGATCAATTCCCATTTTTCGAAGCTTCTTCCTCAGTTTGGTGTTCCAATAATTCTTCACATCATTATCTGTTCTTCCAGGCAGTTGCTTTGCTATTATAGACCACCTGTTTCCACAAAATAAAGTCAATTTTTGATGAGCAGACTCATTTAAGTTGCCCTTGAAACAGAAAAAGAAAAAACAGGTAGTTAAGAATAAGAACTTTTACACAATATATTCTATAATTTCTCCATATCAGAATCAGGGAAAGCGGTATCATTGTATTCTTCAGAAATCTGCAATATTTTAGATGTCAAGCTGACATGCATGTTTGGATTGGATGATCCAGATGAAAATGGTTCTTAGGAAGACAAAAAGTAAAGAAATTTTAGCAGTTGAAACATGAAAATTTAACCCAAAAAAATGGCTTAAAGATTATGTTCCTAGTTGATGGAAGTTCTGATAGAAAAAGACCTTGCGTTTGAAACTCTGGAAATTTTCTTTTCTTAGGTAATTTTCCACTTTCTTCTTCAAAAATAGTTCAGAAAATGGAAAGAGAAAACAAATGTTGATTGGAAAAGCACCTGCTTCCAATAGCTTCATGAAGATTGATGATGAGTTCCTCTTCCTGTGAAGTGAAGCTGTCATGTTTCAGGTCAGGTCTCAGGTAATTAGTCCACCTTAGTCTACAGCTCTTCCCACACCTATTGAGTCCTGTCAAGCAAGTTCATGCAAGTTTCAGAACATCAAAACAGTAGCAGAAAAATGAAGAAAAGAAGATCCACCAGAACCTGCTTTCTTTGGAACCAAAGTCCAGTTTCCAACACCATAGTGGGATACATATGCAAGTATTTTTGCATCTTCCTCAGCAGTCCAGAGACCCTTTTTCACATTTGATCTACCACAACAAGGAGGCCTCCCCATTAATGGTGGAAGGTAGTGAAGTGAAGGTTGTGATGAATCCTATTATGTGAAATGGTGATGCAATTCCAAACCTTATCATCCACAATTATTAAGAGGTCTAGAATAGAAATGTTTAACAGATGATGAAGAGGCAAGAAAAGCATGCAATTGGCTCCCAATTAGCAGCAACTTGCGTGAATTTTCTCATCTTCTCATGAAAACAGCTTTTTGACATGACATGACAATGTTATACATGCCTCTCTTTTTCAATATCTTCTAGCTTTTATTTTCAATATATATACACGTGAAACTCGCATGTGTATAAATTATTGAACTTATATAATAACTAGTAAATCATGTATTCCAAATAAATTATTTCAAGAATTTAAGATCCAAAATTAGGTAATATGATCGATATAAGTGATACTTGCAAGTCATATTAAGCTACTGCATGGTTATTTCTTTTTCAGTGTTCAGATCCTGACGTGAAAATTCATGGATTATTTGTTGAAGACTTGGGAATGTATGATGAGATCCTGACGTGAAAATTCATGGAACCAAAGTTTTCAGGTTCGTGTGTCATTAAAAAGTGTCTAAACCAGTGAGTTCAACTAAGATGTTGCCAAGTTAGGATGTAGGAATTTGTATCTGATTTTGTGATTATGATTTCTTGAGCATTAAATTATTTAATTAATCTTTTAGAGCTAGTTTCCAAGTGCATAAGAAATTTCCAACTCTTTTTACTTATATTAAACACTTATTACTTGAAATAATCCAAATTCTCAGGAACACCACCCTATGAATATCCTTCATTACCAACACAGCAAACTCATTCCGAGTGTTTATAAAGCGCTTTCAATGAACTGACATGGATCCACTTCGTTGCAGACCACTTCTCTCCTTCAATAACTGGGCAGCTACCATGCAAGCTCCTCTCATCAATGGTCGCATTAGGGTGAAGACTAAAGAACAACAACGCATCACCTTTTCTGGGTTTCACTGAAACTCCAAGAAGAAGCTCTTATCAGTTCATACCTGAACCTTTGAACAGCGTAGGAAAATGAACCAGAGACTCCATAAACGGTACCTGCATAGCCTTGTTTAGCGCAATCAGACCAGGTATGATCCTTTGGTTGGAACGCCTGAGCCTGAAGAAGAAGAAGAAGAGAAGCAATGGTTACATCTGAAAAAGGAAATACTAAACATCAAAACAACGTTAAAAGAAGTTAAAAACTCATAGCAGGTAGTTTAGTTTTACCTCTGAAACAGGAAACACTGTTTCGCCACCTTTTTCGACATTAGACAAATACATCAGAATTGTGGCTATTCGATTACCACCAAACACCAAATTGAACTGGTCAGTGAAGAAATCAAAGTGTGGGTCGTACTTTTGACCTTTTTCATAGTGCAGTATTTGCATGGACTCCCCATTTTCTGATACCAAGAGGAGATAATATAGAAATTCATATATAGAGAGATTATATGAAATAATGGATGAGTTAGAGTCATTAAATTAAAATTTAGATTTTCTTAATTCAATCTCGTCCAAATTCATATATATAGAGATTATATTATACATTTTTAACTATTTATGCTAATATTGACCATTAACAGTGACCACAAAACTCATAAAGCAAATACAAATACAAAAGAATACGAACAATATACCAACTGGAATGAAAGTCCAAGCAGCAATCCTGGCTTCAATATTAGCAACTGTTTCATCCTTCAAAGTACAAAGTTACTATAAGCTCTTATAGTTCTTCAATTTTGTATAGAAAGAAACAGTTTCTCACATACCTGAGCTTTGAAAAGAAACATGCCAGAGCTTGTTCTCTCCTCACTCTCTACACCCATTCCAGTTACAGTATCTGCCACCATTGATTTCTCAAGCTTATCCTCAGCCTACTTGCAGAGAATCAAGATACATGAACAACTGAGCCAGATAAAGATTATGCTAAACATTGATAATAATTTCAGAATTCTGAAACCAAAAAACTTGCCAGGTTTATTAGATGATCACACTCCTTATCAGATAAGAACCCCTCGTAAATGAAAGCCCTGTTTACATAAGATTCATCGAAAATTATTGGGTTGATCAATAAAACATAAACATAGAATTAATTGAAAGAGAAGAAAGGAACAGCAGGTAGGGATGACAGCTCGGCCCAGACTCGGACAGGATCAGACCTTGACAAAAATTTTCAGACTAGATCAATTATAGCGAGGCAATGAGCCAAACTAAGTTGGATCAGACTTATTGTCAACCCTAACAACAAGGATAGGCAATACACACACAGAAAACGTACAACTAGACTGAAAATAGTACCTGGGACGCCAAGAAAGCTGAGTAGACCGAGTTGGATCAAACCTTTGTTGCAGTAATCCGTACCTGTACAATCACAAACATAGAAGGTATAAGCATGTTTGTTTAGAAATTCTGAAACTTGGTGTCGCCCTTAAGAACCTGAATCTTTATCTTTGAAGATAAAGAATCAGGGAAAGTTAAGGAAACGAAATACTGAACTACAAAGCTAACTCTAGTTTTGTAAGCCTGAAAGCAGAAATTTCAGAATCAGTGATTAGAATGTTCATAGCAAACACTTGATGTTTCCAGTTTCCACCTATCGAGAAAGAGATGTACTTTTGTTTGAGACCAAGCCGTCGTGAGAAATCAAGGGAAGAATAGGAAAGGCTAGGGAGAAGGACAAGAAGGAAAGTGAGGAAAAGTCCGAGAAAATTATGTGTTTTCTTATCCATCAATGGATGTGCAGGAGACGGTACACAAGCGAATTCTTTTTTGCTATGGCAATCTGAAAGTAAATTTCCGGGAAACAGTATGAAGATCTTACATTTGTTATTCATTATGATTCCATTTAAGTTAAACTATTTAATGTCCCCGTACTAGATTTCATTCCCCTTTTTGCTCAGACTAGGAATTGCTACGGTCATAAATGTGTTACTGAAACTGATAAACTATCAAGAGACGTAGCTGTGTTTTTCATTTGGTTCAAGGTTGAACAAGTGTCTGGTACAAAGAATGATAAAATAATCGACATTATCCTATGAAAAAGGCAAAGCTCATTTTAAGAAAAAACACCAGGAAACCAAAGACTGAAACTATGACTTCCTAATTCTAGGATGAGCAAACATTACAACTCTTCCTGCATTTCCCAGGATGCTTGTCCGAGCCCACCATATAAAGAGGATTCTTGTCACACTCCCCGATCTTTGCCCATAAACGGCACATCTCATACTCGTCGACACAGTCCTCTTTCGATAATGGCCTCTCCAACATGTGGAGTGACCTTACATGGATCCACTTAGTTGCAGACCACTTCTCACCTTCAATAACAGGACAGCTCCCATGTAAGCTCATAGGATCAATAGTCGTATTAGGATGAAGACTGAAGAACAACAAGGCGTCACCCTTTTCAGGTCTCACTGTAATATTTCATTTCAGAAAGTTTTAGCAGAAACGAAGGAATGAAAGTTGAGTTAAAACCATGGAGTAGCTCAATGCCCTCAACGAGAATAGAAGAAAAGAAAGAAACTAAAGGTGGCTGAACATAAAAGTTTACAATGAATAGCTATATCGAGACAATTATCAGTAGATAAATTAAAGAATAAGTATGTATTTTTATAATTCGTGTATTATAAAATGAAGATTAAGATAATATATATTTTCATAATTTATGTATTATAAAATGAAGATTAAAATATATTTAATATTTTACTCATTACTCAAGATATTCAAAATAATTTATCATAAAGATTGAGCAATAACTATATACAGGGAAAAGAGAAACACCTGCATAGCCTGATCTTCTAGCACAACCAGACCAGCTATCATCCTTAGGTTGAGACACTTTTGCCTAGAGAAGATGCATGAAGTATAGGAGTCATTAGCATTGGCAACAGGCAGGTCAGACTGTAAGAGCAAGTTGTTAGAGAAAGTGTACCATTGGAAATACTGTTTCTCCGCCCTTGGAAATGTTGGACAGATACATCAACACCGTAGCAAACCGATTGCCACAGGAGTTTGAGTAGGTTTCCTCGTCAAAGAAATCAAAGTGCGGCTCGTACTTTTGTCCAAGGCCATAGTGCAGAATCTGAAGGGGCTCTCCATTTTCTTCACCCCAAGAGCAAAGTTCAAGGAAGTTATTAATAATGGCTATCGATATTTACTAATTTCTGTAGTAACGGAAATGTAATGCAATGAATATACATACCTACTGGAAGCAAAGTCCAAGCGGCTATTCTCTCCTCAATACCAGCAACTAGTTCATCCTTCATAATGTCAAACCAAGTACATCATTTTGATCATCAAAAAGAAACACTATGAAGTTTTGGATCCAACCGAAGTTGGAGTAGAAATATGAACCCTAACAGTGACATGATGGCACAATTATAGCAAACGACCGATGAAACTTAAAGCACATTCATCACCTGAGCTTTAGAAAGAAACATGCCTGTGCTTGTTCTGAATTCACTCTCTACATTCTTCCCTGATTTTTCATCTGCCACTAAAGATTTCTGAAGCTTACCTTTGGCCTGTCCTATCCCACAATTATTAATTTCCCAAACGAATTAAAAAAAGAGGATAAATAAATTCAAAAAATTAAATAAAAAAACGTACCAAGTCGATGAGATGATGACACTCATTATCTGATAAGAACCCCTTGTAAAGAAAAGCCCTTTTTTTTTACATTATAAAAGATAATATTAAAACACAAAGATCAGAATGGCAAACTCGTAAATAGCATCAAATGCTAAGACACACACACGTGTGTACATATATATATATATATATATAATACACCTGGGACGCCAAGACAGAGATC
>JANIMX020000028.1:2389253-2406304 GCA_024582655.2 Erythroxylum kunthianum
TATACATTAAACAATTGTTTAATGTATATTTAAAATGTGCTAACTAATTTAAGAATAAATGATACATATTTTCTTTATATTTTCAACAACTTTATAATATTTTAGTCTTTAAAATTTTAGAGTTTTTTTAGAATTTTTAAATAAAAAGTTTCATTTTCTTATTATGTTATTAAAAAAATAAGATAACATACACAACATCAATATCACAAATATAACAATCAAATGTTATTCACATAATAATTTAATGCAGTTATTAAACTTGTTCTAAACCACTTAAACTTAACTCAAATTAATTATTTAAGATAATTTTAATACATTATTAATTTAAATTAAGCTTAATTAGAGTAGTTCGAGTTTAAGAGTTAAATTAAATCATTTAATTGATTCACTCCTAATGTCACGTTGTTTGTGTTTAGTCATTATTTTTAATCAAATTATAATAGAAACTTAAAAAATATAAAGAAAATTATCGATAAGTTTATAAATTATAAAATTTTAAAAGTTTTTCAAATTATAAGGAAAATTAATGTTTTTAATCCCTTAGTTAATTAGAAATTACCCTTTTATCTTTTCATATCAATCTCATTTTAAAGCTAAAACAAAGCTATCAAAAAATGACATACGATGTGTTGTACTTTTCTTATGTTTGGAGAAAAAAATAATAATTTATAATTCTAAAATTAAGTGGAGGTTGGGTAGGAAATTAAGAACAATGTTGGTATGATATCTCAGTACAAATAAAATTAGGTACGAACTTAATGGAAGGTTGGAGAGATTTAGTAACATCACATTATAGCCACAGATGTAATTTTCAATTTCTTGCTTCTTGAATATCCATTTATATATAATAAAAAAAAGCAATAAAGAAAAGCCCCTATAAATAATATAATTTTGATCATATCTCTCCGATTTATGAATTGAAATAAATAATAAAATGAAAGATTATATTATTAGGTATGAACCTATTATTCTCCTAAAATTAATTGATTAAATCTTCTTCACTTATTAAGGTATGCTTCCAAATTTTGATTCTTTTTTGTTAAAACATATTGAAACTTCATGTAATTTGATTTTTTTCACTTTAATCTTTGTTTTTTTAAAGATTATTGCTTATTTCTTATGAATTTGTTTAATTATTATTTTAAAAACATAATATTAAAATTTTTAAGTTTTAATTTGTAGATTATGAATAAATAAAAACTTTTTTGACAGTTTAAGAATATCACATAAGTAAATAATAAATTTGATTACATAATAATAATAAAAAAATTGATGGATCTAATTAACCCTAAGAAAACTTTAAATAGACTTGTAAAGTTGTTCTTCCATGAATTTTAATAAATAAACAAAAGGGTGTGCTTCTAAGTTCTAGCAATTTATATTAATTAACTATCACTTAAAGATAATCCTAACTGAAGAATACTTATGATTAGAAAACCGAACTGGTTCGGTTAGTTTAATCATAAAATCTTAAACCGGACAATTTTTTTGTTCGATTTATAACTTTCTGATTCGATTTACTTTAATAACTTTATTATTAAAAATTGATTAATTGAGTAATTAATTGGTTACTTTTTTTAAACTAGTCGATTTTTATAAACTAATTAATTGTTATCTATCAATCTCCTTTTCTAAATAAATTTAAGTTAAGGACAATCTCTTTCAGTTTTATTTAATCTTTAACCAGTTTTATGGTAATATAATACAATAGAACCTTTTAAACCTCTTGTCTTATCAGTTTAATTTTCGGTTTGATTTTTAAAACATCAAAAGAGTACAAAAGAAAATATAGTATTTTATATATGAACATATATTTGGACGTTTTGATTGACTAGTAGTTGAGATTTCTGACTAGAGAATAAATACAAGCAGTAAATATCAAGTTAAGTGATGTGATACAAAAAGATAAGACAAATTTGGGGCAATAATGCTTTTATTAGCTTTACCTACAATAGGAAAATGAAAGATATTTGCCAATTCTTCTGCACGGAAATCTTTACATTTCATGAACATCACTTGTTCTTGGTTACCTTATAAAGCCCTTTTTACACTTATAAGTAGAGCATGGGAAGGTATATTACTGCAAGTTTGGAAGATAAAGAGTAGGTTAGTGGTTGGTATTTTCGTCTTTAAATTAAGGATTTTGAATGATATAGTATCCGGTAAAATTACTCCTTCGAATTTTAGAGTAATTAGTAAGATTATTTTTTTTGACCAAAAGGGTCATAGGTTTGAGTCATGAAAATAATCTTTTTGTAAAATACAAAGAAAAAATTACGTACAATTGATTTCCCTCACTCAAAGCGGAGATATTGAGTTTGTTGTATTGTTGTTGGATGATACAGTAAATTTACTTATAAGAGAAAATTGTCTTTTATTGTATAATATAAATTGCTTTTAAATAAAAATAAGAATAATTACTTTAAATTATTGATTTCAATTATTATTTGACTAAAAATTTGGAATATTTTAATCTAGCTATCATTTGCATTTGTTGGTATTCTCTTTTTTAAATTAATGATTTTTAAAAAGTTTGAATTCTTAATGGTGCATAAATATACTTTTAAGAGAAATATTATCTTTTTTTTATATTGCATAAATTGCCTTAAATAATTACTTTAAAATAATTTGATTTCGATTATTATTTACTCCAATATTTGCATTGATAAAACGATAAATATTATAATTTTGAAATATTTTAATATAATTATTTGCATGGGTGGGTTGGCATTCTCTTTTTTAAATTAAGTTTTTTTAAAAGTTTGAAGATGATTAAATTTAATTTTAAGAGAAATATTGTCTTTTAAATAAAAAATAAGATTAATTATTTGGAGTCTCTTATTGGTTTTTTTGAGGGCGAGTCTTTGAGCAACTGGTATGGTTAATTCTTTATGACTGGAAAGTCAAAAGTTCGAATTAAGAAAATAATCTTTTTTGTACAAAATACAAAAGGAAGATAACGTACAATTGATATCCCTCACCCAATTCTTGTAAAGTGAAAAAATTAAATTTGTTGTATTATTTTTTTTCTTTCTTATTAACTTCTTTATTTTTGCAATAATAAAACGATAAAATTATGAAAATTAATGATACATCATTATTTTATCATCTTTCTTGGTTATTTAGTAATATCAATTTAATAATTAAAATTTATAAACTGCAATAATTAAAATGAAAAAAATAAATTGACTCGACGTAACTAATTCAAAAATATATTATACTGATAAACTTAGGATTGCAAAGGCTAGTCTTAAAATAACTGGTAAATTTATTTTTTTATAATTTGAATGACACGGGGTTTGATTTATAATTGATATCTCTAAAATAGAAAAATTAAATTTGATGTGTTTTTTAATAAAATGATTCTCACGTTTTCATTTAGATTTTAAATGAAAAGAAGGACTCGAAGTCAAAATTGGAAGGGACTATAAATGAACGTAGAAGCCACGCGCATTGACTAAGGTGACATAGGGCGATGTGTCTCATTGACACACACTTCCTTTATCTTGAAAGGAATTAATAAATTAAGTTTTAAAATAATTATTTAAGTGGTGAAGCAAAGTTCCCTTACGTATCTTTTGAACATAAGATGTTGAAGGTTGGAAGATGTTGTTACAACTCAATTGTAGCATGGGATCAAAAGTAGCGAGTGATCGTTAGTAACTAGAAAAGTGTGGATAAATAGTGACTCCTGGAAGATTTCTTGGTGAAGGGGCACATGAATGAACTAAAACTGCACTTGAAAAAGAGGGATCCTGAGACTGTGTAGGTATGAGACTACACTAGTCTAAAAAGATTTGATATGTACTATTTATATCAATAAGGTGCACCTACCTTTTCGGAGCACATTTCGTAAGAAACTCCAAAGTTAATCATGCTTGATTTGGAACAATTTGAAATGAGTGACCTTCTGAGAAGTTTTTCGATGAGAGCATACGAATAAGGACAAAACATGTTAAAAAAGTATAGTATTAATTTGTGGAGACAGTAGTCAAATCGGAATGTTACAATTGGGTGCAATTTAGACTTATGGGCGCCTGAGTCGTAACATCACTTCAATTTTGAAAAAGATAATTAATCATGGATTAAATTATATTAAGATTAAGGATATAGATAATTCGATAATCCTCTAAAATAATATCATTTTAATATATTATATTATTTTAATTTTAATTTTTAAAATTTTTAAAATTAAAATAATATTATTTTAAGCAATTAAACCAAAATAATATTAGGATTATTGAATCTTGTAGGTTAAGCTTTCATGCTAATTTTTCGACTCAGATATAATTTGAAATTCAATTTTCAAATCGAACTAAACTGAATTTTAATTATTATCATTGTCGAGACTTGCAAATATTACTTAAATTTAAACTTTAATTATAAATTATTAATCCATAGTTTATGAATTATTATACATAATTGAGTATTTAATAAAATTATAATAAAGAAGAATAATTTCAACTCATATTAGTTTATTTTGGGGGTGTTGAAGTAAATAAAAAATTTATTTATTTAATAATAATAACTAATTGTTATTTTTATTTAACAATAAATACAAAATGTATTTATTACTAAGATTGAATTATTGGCATTTGATGACATGATAATCTAGAAGGCCTAGCTTTTTGTTAGAATGACCAAAAGGCCATATAAGGATAAAGGAGCTATTTTAGGCTAAATGTCTACATGGGAATTTTTGCATGAAGTGAGGGACATAAATGTAAAACCACAAAGAGTGTCTCAAATTGTAAAGAAAGAGCCACCCCTACCACCAGGTGCTTTCACCAAAGTGCTTCTTCTACTTAGAAAAGACTTGCAAACAACAATAAAAATGGAAAACAAGTTTAATATGTGAGCAAATATATAATATATGCAAAGAAGAAGAGACTGTACCCGTCAAGTACATGAGCTACTTTGTCGCTTTTTATCCGCACCTGCTGTAAAAGAAAGCTGCCAATAAGATTCTAGAGAGAGAGAAAAACAGAGTACTCTGCTTTTCTTTCTTCATTGATTTTGGTACCTTTTACGTCTTCTTTTGTTACTCTGCTTATGCTTATTGTTTTCTAAGAACTAAGAAGATCTTCGTGGTTTTCTAGAGCTCTGAAAAAGACGGTTGGTTTTTGTTGAGATGGATGGAAAGGCTGAAGCTTTGGATGCTGTCCTGAAGGAAGCTGTGGATTTGGTGAGAAAAGAAAGAAGACAAGAACAGAGCAACATAACCCATCTCTCTGTTTTTGCTTGCTTAATTATTGTTGTTATCTTTTTTAACAGAATTTATGGTTTCTGGGTTTTGTTTCCTGGAGCTTTTTGTTTCTGTTTTACTAAAATAAATTTTAATGAATTTGAACTGCAGGAGAATGTGCCAATTGAAGAGGTGTTTGAGACCCTCAGGTGTAATTCAAATGGTCTCACAAAAGAGTCAGCTGAACAGAGGCTCACTATTTTCGGGTATAACAAGCTTGAAGAAAAGCAGGTAGAGTGTTTTAATCTTGTTCTTTTGCTTTCACGGACCCATCTCTTTTCGGAAATTCTGTTTTGTCTGAATTGGAAGGACAGCGTCAGTTTCTCATTTCTGAACTTTCACACTGTTCTCGTGATGGACATGATATGAAAGTTCTATGCGTTTTCTTCGTGTGGTGCAGGAGAGTAAGCTTTTGAAGTACTTGGGTTTTATGTGGAACCCTCTCTCATGGGTCATGGAGGCAGCAGCTATCATGGCTATTGCACTTGCTAATGGGGGAGTAAGTTATTCTGTTGTTATTCATTAATTTCTGGACGATTAATGAGAAAGTTGATAAGAGAAAAAGGAAAACAAAAGAGCTTTAAAAGTTTCAGCTGTTACTTTATCTGGATCATTAATGACTGTTCTTGCAGTTATTAGATTGTTTTAAGTTTTCGTGTTTCACTGCAATGTGTTTTCTGGGTTGTTCTAAAGATTTTGTAGTTAAAACTTCCAGTAGTATCTGGTTATTGTTCTTGCAGCCATATTAGTTAGAATCTGGATTTACTCTTTTGCAGGGAAAACCACCTGATTGGCAAGATTTTGTTGGGATTATTGTCCTACTTCTGATCAATTCTACTATAAGTTTTATTGAGGAGAATAATGCTGGTAATGCTGCTGCTGCTCTAATGGCACGACTTGCTCCCAAAGCTAAGGTATTGAGCAGAAAAACCTGATATGCATATTGTTGCTTATAGTTCCGTGACTGATATTGTATTTGTTATTAGTAACTTGCCAATTTGTTTCTTGGCATCGTACGCTCGTGGTCTTAACTTTTGTTGTTGGCTTTGAATTGTCTATGGTTTGCACTTGTTATAATTTTCTGAATCAAATCATGTCAGGTCCTTCGAGATGGAAGCTGGATCGAGGAAGATGCTTGCATTCTTGTTCCGGGTGATATTATAAGTGTTAAGCTAGGGGATATCATTCCTGCAGATGCCCGTCTCCTTGAAGGCGATCCATTGAAAATTGATCAGGTGTGTTTTTGCAGCAATTCCTCACTTCTTGATAAAGATTGATTGAAAAATTTCAGATGCCTTATCTTTCTTGTTTTCTGTCACAGTCTGCACTTACTGGCGAGTCTCTTCCGGTAACTAAAGGTCCTGGGGACAGTATGTACTCTGGTTCTACTTGTAAATAAGGAGAAATTGAAGCAGTAGTCATTGCCACAGGTGTTCACACATTCTTTGGCAAAGCTGCCCACCTTGTGGATAGCACAAACCAGGTTGGGCACTTCCAAAAGGTAAGGATATGCAAATTTTCATTTCCTTGGAAGAATTATGGCTATATAGGAAAAACACAGGGAAAATTATGAACATGCTTTAGGTTGTCATAAAGGGCGCATTGTCCTGCTCATTTAGTCGACTAAATGCGTGGTTTTGTGTTTTCTTTTCCTTTTCTGGTTGTGTTGGTATGACCTTTCTCGGCCTTTTGTCAACAGGTCTTGACTGCTATTGGGAATTTCTGTATATGTTCCATAGCTGTGGGGATGATTATAGAAATAATTGTAATGTATCCTATTCAAGGTCGGAAATACCGCCCAGGAATTGACAATTTGCTGGTGCTCCTCATCGGTGGTATTCCTATTGCAATGCCTACAGTATTGTCTGTGACAATGGCAATAGGATCCCATCGTTTATCACAGCAGGTTAGCCATTAGAATATGAATTGATGTGAATTCTTGAATGATCATTGAATTATCATTCATGGTTTTTATTGTCAATGTTTCATGAAATATTGCAGGGAGCTATCACGAAAAGAATGACAGCAATAGAAGAAATGGCAGGCATGGATGTGCTTTGCAGTGACAAAACTGGAACTTTAACATTGAATAAACTCTCTGTCGACAAGAATCTAGTTGAGGTTGGTCTATATATGATGCGAATCATTACTTGGTTACCTAACAAACTATTCTAACATACTATGTAAAAACTAAAAAACAGGTCTTTGCTAAAGGAGTGGATGCAGATACTGTTGTTCTGATGGCAGCTAGAGCCTCTCGAATGGAAAACCAGGATGCAATAGATACTGCAATTGTGTCAATGCTGGCTGATCCAAAAGAGGTAACTAGATTATACCACAATCTCTTCTATACATGCACTCCTGTGATTATATGGAGTTTTTGCTGCTAATTTTAAATAAACATACTGTGCCTGAATTGGTTAGACTGAAAATTTCCAAATGGTAGAATTAGGACTTGGCCATGTCTCATTCTTTTCACTTATTCCTTCTTAAGGCACGCGCTGGTATTCAAGAAATTCACTTCCTCCCTTTCAACCCAACAGACAAGCGAACTGCTCTGACCTACATTGACAGTCAAGGTAAAATGCATCGAGTCAGTAAGGGTGCACCTGAACAGGTATGATAATCAGAAACTACATTTTTAGTTTAAGTTTTGAGCTTCTGCCATGAATAATTCATGGGTGCGATCTCCCTGTCAGATTCTCAATCTTGCACACAACAAGTCAGAGATCGAACGTAGAGTTCATGTCATAATTGATAAGTTTGCAGAGAGGGGATTGCGATCTCTTGCTGTAGCATATCAGGTAACTTATATTACTTAAATTGTTATTTCTTGGTCACACTCTCTGCTGACATAAACTTATTAACAATGTCTCTGATTTGTGCACAGGAAGTTCCTGATGGGAGGAAGGAAAGCTCAGGAGGTCCATGGCAATTTATTGGTCTCATGCCTCTATTTGACCCACCTAGACATGACAGTGCAGAAACAATTAGAAGGGCATTGAACCTTGGAGTGAATGTGAAAATGATAACAGGTGCATATCTATATTTATCATACATGTTATGGCTTCTAATACTTATCTTAGGTGTATTTTGATCTATCTTTGGTATGTCAAACATTGCTGAATCATCTTTTTTGGCATTTCATTACGAAGGAGTTGAAACTTTTTTCATGAAACTGTCCTATGATGTGCTTGTATTAATAATTTTTCCATCCAAAACTTGTTAGGTGATCAACTGGCTATAGCAAAGGAAACGGGACGCCGACTCGGGATGGGAACAAACATGTATCCTTCATCATCTCTTCTAGGACAGAATAAGGATGAGTCGATTGCTGCTTTGCCTGTAGATGAACTAATAGAAAAGGCTGATGGCTTTGCTGGTGTTTTCCCTGGTATTCAATGTTCTTCCAATTGAACTGAGTCCCTATTTCTGTTTCATGAATCTAAAGCTTCCAATACGAGAAACTTAACTAACATTGTGGTCAATCTCATATAGTACAAGCTTTATGTCCTCGATGATTTTTCTTGTTTTACTAGCATAAATGTTTCATGTAACAGAACACAAATATGAGATAGTTAAGCGATTGCAAGCCAGGAAACATATATGTGGAATGACTGGTGATGGAGTGAATGATGCTCCTGCTCTCAAAAAGGCTGACATTGGAATAGCTGTTGCTGATGCTACTGATGCAGCTCGTAGTGCTTCCGATATTGTCTTGACAGAGCCTGGACTCAGCGTCATCATCAGTGCCGTACTAACTAGCCGGGCAATATTTCAGAGAATGAAAAACTACACGGTGAGCTTGTCTCCAATCTTCGCAAGACTTAAGATTATGAACTAGTCAGTCTTTTCAGCTGTGTGAAAAAAATATTGCATATCCAAGTTCATCTAAAGTCTTGAACTTCTCATCCTAATCATTTGAATAGCAAACTTGATCCTATTATCCATTGATTGATTCCAGACTCTACTCATTAGTCTTCTTCTGAAAACTTAGTGAGATTTGGAGCTTTGCTGCTTCGTTTACAAGGCTGATTTTCCTTTTGCAGATATATGCAGTCTCCATAACCATCCGTATAGTGGTAAGTGCTTTGAACTGTCTTGGTCAAAATTATATACATGAGATGACCGTAGAACCTTAGCTCTAATCATCAATATAATATATATTATGTATTATCCCTTTCCTTGCAGCTTGGCTTCATGTTGCTAGCTCTAATTTGGAAATTTGACTTCCCACCATTCATGGTGCTGATTATTGCTATCCTTAATGATGGTACGATTATGACAATATCTAAGGATAGAGTGAAACCATCTCCTCTCCCAGATAGTTGGAAGTTAGCTGAAATTTTTATGACTGGAATCATACTTGGTGGCTATCTGGCAATGATGACTGTCATTTTCTTCTGGGCAGCATACAAAACAAATTTCTTTCCTGTAAGACATTTCCTTGAACCTTTTCTCATTCTTTATTTTTCCTCTTTAATTTTGAGCCTGGTTTCATATTCATTTTGTGGTCATTAGTGGTAAGCCATAAACTAATTAAAAGCTATATCTTGTTCATTGTAGCTTCTATCTCGTGTTATTTCATAGAAATTCATCTCCTCTTTTCAGAAACTTGAATGTTATTATATCTGTCATCGGATTGTGTATGATCTCAATTAGTTAGCCTTTAACACACATGTATTGTACCAAATCTCAGCGTACGTTTGGGGTATACAGCCTTCATAAAAAGGATCAAGAAGATTTCAGAAAGCTTGCTTCAGCAATTTACCTGCAAGTGAGTATCATTAGTCAGGCCCTTATATTTGTGACTCGAGCTCGGAGTTGGTCATTCGTTGAGCGTCCTGGCCTTTTACTTGTAGCAGCTTTCATTGCTGCTCAGCTGGTAAGTGTGCATAAATTGGCCTACTATTATTTGTGAGTTTTGGTCAAGTTACTTGATCGAAAGTATCGAGAACAACTGCTTATTTTCTCCTCTACCCAGGTTGCTACCTTGATTGCTGTCTATGCAAAATGGAGCTTTGCTGCAATTCATGGTATTGGATGGGGTTGGGCCGGAGTTATTTGGCTTTACAACCTCGTCAGCTATATTCCGTTAGACTTTATAAAGTTCATCATTCGGTATGCCATCAGCGGAAAGGCTTGGGATCTTGTCATTGAACAAAGGGTATGAACTAACAGGCACCGTTTCAGCAGTTCAAACCCCATTTTCGGCAATGACAACGAATCTTGTTGCTGATTGTTTAACGATGTTTCTTGCAGATTGCCTTCACCAGGAAAAAAGATTTTGGAAAGGAAGAACGTGAGCTCAAATGGGCACATGCACAAAGAACCCTCCATGGGTTGCAGCCACCTGATAGCAAGATGTTCACTGAGCGTGGTAGTTCCACAGAACTTAACCAGATGGCTGAAGAGGCAAAAAGACGAGCTGAGATCGCAAGGTACAAAACTAGATATGAATGAAACACACACACATATATATTCTTATTGCCAAATATAATAATTGAAATCACATGATTCTTGCAGGCTCAGAGAAATGAGTACACTTAAAGGGCATGTTGAGTCAGTTGTTAGAATGAAAGGTCTTGACATTGACACAATTCAGCAATCGTACACCGTTTGAGAGAGAACCATTTTGCTTCCTCTGTGATACATCTACAGAAACTGCTTGCTGTATCTAACATTCCAGTAGTATAAACCATAAGTCAACTGCAATGTATACATAATATTCAAACATAGGACTAAGTTATATAATTTGTTAGTGCTTGGTGACACTATTCTATCTGGTTTTACCCTTATTCTCCTCAAATTTTGCCAATCTTATAGTTGTTGACATGCTTTGCTTCAAATTCAGGAGACATGGCTGAAAAAACAGGGAAAGAGATAATTGTTAAAGGTCTTCCCCAGTCAGGCCCGGCCTGGGCACTTGCCAGGGCCCATCATTTAAGGGTATTATATGTATTTAGGGGTCTATTTTTTTTAAGAGTCTTTATTTTATGTGTTTAGGGGCCTTCTTTTTTTTAAGTGTCTGTTTTTTAAAGGCTTATTTTTTTAAGATTTTTTTTTTTTAACTTTGCCCCATAGCCTACAAACGGTCAGGCCGACCCTGTCTCCAGTAGGAGACAATTGTAAACAGTATAATAATACAAGGCTTAAGACAGAGACTTCTACGATAGTTTAAGGAATTTTAGAAAAATTCTTAATATTTAAAATTATTGAAATTTTAAAATTGTAAATTAATTAAATGTATAATTTAACTATACTTTAAAACCTGACTTCAATTAATTAAATGTGACTTAAATTATTATACTTAATTATTAATTTAAGTTTAATTTAATTAATTCAATTTGAATTTAAAAATTATATTAATCATCATATAAATAACATTTGATTAGTTAACGTCTAATGTGTCGTAATGTATGTGTTTTATTGATATTTTTAAACTGAAATTTAAGAAAAAAAATAGAAAATTAAAAAAGTCTTTCAAATTTTCTTAAACTACAGATGAGATCTCTAAAAGCTGTAGACAAGAGATTCATATGAGAAAACATAAAACCTTCCGCTTGAGCCTCTAATGATAAAAGTACATGAACAGTCATTCCATCAAAGTCTCCTTCCACTAAAATGGGTTGAGAATTGAGATACATGTCTTTTATCCAATAATAGATTACTTGTATTGATAAGAGCAAACAAGGAGCAAGTAAAACATATTGTTCTTCCTTGAAACTGTGACCTTTGGCAGTTTATCATGTGTCATGTCACACATGGTTTTCACCTCTCTTTTATACTTTAGGTTCAGTGATCTTTAAGGAAGGAGAGAATAATTGAATCTAAGACCTTCTAGGTCCTGAGATGGGGTCTAACAATGGGCTACCCTCCGATTTTCTTTTCAGCTGTAAATTTGGATAACCAATGAAATTCTACGGTTCTGTCCAAAATTCCTCAACTAATGCATCTGTTTTGACTTCCTCTGAATCTGTTGCGTGGAAAGAGAGTGGTGAATTACAACTTATGTTCATCAGTCCAATGATAACTGAAAATTCTGGGTTTGAGATCACTTGGAATGTATGTCTGGTTTCAGATTTTTACAATGATACCATAATATATCCAATTCTAAGATCCTATATTTTCCAGAATCTTACCAATAACAATGAATACATGCTCAACAAGAACTGAGTCATCAATATCACCCTCCATTTACAAGCGACAAATCAAGCATTCTGGTCGAGAAACTTAGTTGAGCCTATTCAACATAAATAGGATTCATAGACAGACAAATGAAGACTAAAGAGCTCTGTTAATGGAAGTACATGAGCAATATTTACAGACCTACCAATTCAATATGTCATGTGGAAGAAACGATCAAATATTTCACACTTGCATTGTCATCAACAACATCATCCCTCTTCTTTAAATTACTGGTGTACAATACAACAGGAAAGAAAGTAAAATTACCCACTTCTCTTCTCTCGAGCCAACTTCAAGTACAGAAGAATCAAATAGAAGCAGTGGAAGCTTCCCTGTGCTTTGCAACCTTCTTCTCAAGCTCATCTTTTTTGGCTCCAACCACCCTGTCCACTTCCTTTCCTCTCTTCACCAGCACAAATGTCGGCATTGCTTGAACTCCAAACTCCTGTGAGACTTCCTGTGAATCACAAGACATGCGTGTGCACACAAAATCACGAATCATCACAAATGGACCCAATTTGTTGGTCGGAACAACAAACTTAACCTAATGGGTACATGAATGATGAATAACTTATACCTAATTGTTCACTTTTAGTTAAGTTCTCATGTAACCCATCTTTGAACTCCTTTTTGGTGATAAAAATCAAGTCTTGACCAACATCAAAATTGAACTGAAATCACATTTAGTTTCTGGAACAGATTTGAGTCAAATAACCAAGAACCCAATTGAAATTTCCAAACAAAATAACCAAATTAAGCAAAAATTAGCATACAGGTAGTTCGTCGACATCGATTTTGACGAACTGGACGTCTGTGAAATTGGCTGCCATGGCGCGTACGGCCGGTTCCATGAACTTACAGGGCCCACACCACGAAGCAGCAAAGTCAATCACCATCTTCCCTCCAAAATGCACATTTCTCAATTTCAGTCCGCTGAAATCAGAACAGCACGTACCCAAAAAGATGTAGGAAACAGAAATTATCAAGACAAAAGAGTGTGTACCAACTGCGACGAATCTTTGACGACGTTGAAGTGGAGCTGCCAGCGGGCGACGGAATGGAAAACCGTAACACCGGAGTCGCCTTCCGACGAAGGGTTCTCGTTGGAGTTGGAGTGTTCTCCACCGAATAAGAAGGAAAGTACCGATCCCATTTGAAAAGTTTCCACTGGTTTTCGAACTAACAAGCAATCGCCTTTTGCTTCGTTTCAGCTGGAGCTCCTACTTACATATATACACGAAAAGTTTGCTAAATTACATTTTTACATTAATAAATCTATTGATTTTAATATATAAAAATAATTTTATTAATAAATACCATTTAAGAATAACAATGGGCCGGCGCGGCTCTGCCTGACCCTTAAAACGTGCAATTCAAGATCGGCCCAAAATTCGGGAAAGTTTGTGTTGTGCTCTCGAAACTTGGACCCGACCGAGTGAGTTGCAAAGCGACATCGTTTTGAACGGGTGGTTGAATTGCTCGTACATTTTGTATCAGATCTCAAGCCAATTTATCAAGTCGATCCTCTAAAAGTGAGAAACTTAGATCAAGTTTGTTGTATAAAATATGAAGCTGGGAAAGTGTTTATAGTTGAATATGACATTATGAGAGATGTTGATAGAGGTAGTTCTAAAGCTTTTTTAATGAAAACGTAAAAGATAACATCTATTTAGGCGACTTTAGCACGTCCGAGAGATTTCGTAACTTTAGTTGTTCCCTACAAATTACAAGGGAAGAAATTAAAAAAATATTGAGGGAAATGAATAGTGGAAGTGCAGTAGCGCTTGATAAGATACACATATAGGTGTAAAATAATTTAGGAGAAGATGGTCTTACTTAACTAGCCAAGATTTTTAATGTGATCATTGAGTATGCCAAAATGATGGATGAGTGGAGATTTAGTATGTTAATTCTGTTATATAAAAATAAATGGGACATTCAAAGCTATAACAACTATAGAGACATCAAATTATTTAGTCACATCATGAAGTAATGAGAGAAGGTGATTGAGAAAAGAGTGAGAAATGAAGTTTCTATCTTGGAAAACAAGTTTGGTCAAGAATGTCCACAACAGAAGTTTTACATCTCCTTAAAAAATTAAATGAATATTATAGGGACAGACAATGTAACCTACACATGATTTTTGTTGATTTAAAGAAAGCGTATGATAGAGTACCTAGGGAAATCAATTGGAGGTGTTTATAAATTAAGGAAGTTCCTATAACTTATATACAGATTATTAAGAACATAGGACGATAGAAGGAGATAAAGATCTTTATATATATATATATATATATATATTGGGCTACACCAAGGCTCCCTTTTTAGTCATTTTTTGTTTGCATTAGTGATTGATGAGCTTACCTAAAATATCCAATGAGATGTGCCTTGGTGCATGTTGTTTGCTGAATATATTATTTTAGTGGATGAGACACAAGAGGATGTCAATGTCAAGCTTGAACTTTGGAATGATATGTTAGAGTCAAAGGGCCTTAGAATGAGTATGATTAAGACTGAGTACGTAAAGTATAACTTTTCAGGTCATAGGGTGGCTACCCGATGTGAAGATAAAGATTGGTTCAGAAGTTATATCACAAAATGAGTGTTTTAAGTATTTAAGATCTATTATCTAAAACAATGAAGAGATTGATAAATAAATAGTTCACTGGATCAAATCAGAGTGACTTAAATGAATAAGGACATAAGGCAATTTATGTGACAAGAAGATACCACTCAAGCTTAGAGGTAAATTCTATTGTTTAGCGATTAAGTCAACCATACTCTATGAGGCAGAGTATTGACCCATCAAACATATGCATAGTCATAAGCTAATGGTAACAGAGATGAGGATGCGCAACTAGATATGCAACCTTATTAGAAGAGATAAAGTAATGAATGTAATGTAAGAGACAAAATAAAGGTGACTAATATTATTGAAAGATTAAAAGACACAAGACTTATATAGTTTGGACATGTTAATAGGAGAGACTCAGACACTCAAATAAGAAGATTCGAGAAGATTACGCTTAGAGACTATAAGAGAAAAAAAAAGTCCTAAGAAGAATTTGGGGAGGTGATCAAGAATGATATGTCATTGTTGGAACTTACCGAAGACATTGACACGCAAGAGAAAACTTTGACGTACTAAGATATAGATAAAGAATCTCTCATAAAGAGATCATTGTCGTTCTCATAGGTCTTTTAGCATTTTCCTCTTGTATTTATCCTAAACGCATTATTATTATTATGATTTTACCTTCTTTATCTTTATCGTATTATTTAAATTATTACTTATTTCATATTTTATCTATTAAGTATTTCTTTATTTATCTTTATCTTTATCTTTATCTTTTTATTTTTATTTTTATTGTTTTTGTTTTTATTTTATTTTATTTCTTTTTTCTTTTTATATAGGTCATTTGAAAACAACATCTCTACTAATTAGGTGTAAGGCTGTGTATTACTAGACTTTTCCAAACCCTACGTATTAGTGGAATTTTCACTGAGATGTTGTTGTCGTCGTTGTTGTTTATATGATATGAATAATAATTTTAGTTAAATTTAAATCCTTAGTTCCAAAAGTTAAAATCAAATTATAGTTGTTAAGTTAGTCTAACAGGGGCTAAGATTTGTGATTATTTTTTATAAATCACTTTAAGAATTATATTAAATTTAGCTTTTATTATGTTACTCTTATCTTACCTTTAGGGATAAAGAAATGTATTAAAATTATTGGAGAGTATATAACTTTTGCAAAGAATTTGATTCCTACGAATTGATTAAAAGAGCGTATAATCTTTTCTTTGGCACACATTTGATAGAAGTCTAAATCAAGCATTTGATAATAAAGACATCAAATGCTTAATAGCATAAGTTCTTGGGATTATATAATAATTCTTCAAACACTCTTTTTTAATTATTTGGCATTTCAATTATGTTTTCATTTGTTTATCTCTATTTCAAGAATTATTTTTATTGTTAATGGACACTTATTAAAATAAAATTTATGGGTCTAATCCACACACACGGATAATAAATTAAATTTGATTTAACTTGATTCGAAGTTAATGAATTAAGTTTAATTTAATTAAAATTTAAGTCAAATAAAAGGCTCGATTGATTCATAATTTACTAAAAGACATGTGGAAGAAAGGATGTTGGTTATTCAAAAACAGTCTCTTTATTAATTAAAAATATGACTGTGTATTATTGAGAGATTTTTTACTGAATTATTATTGTTGTTATTTGCTGAAAGAAAATATCAAATATTTCACACTTGTCATCAACAACATCATCCATCTTCTTTAAATTACTGGTGTATAATACAACAGGAAAGAAAGGAAAGTTACACACTTCTATTTTCTCGAGCCAACTTAAATGATGAAGTATAGAAGAATCAAGTAGAAGTAGTGGAAGCTTCCTTATGCTTTGCAACCTTCTTCTTCAAGCTCATCTTTGTTGGCTCCTGTAAGATCAAACAACAACACACATACAGAACACAAAAGGTTTTAAAGTGGTTCGGCCAAACGTGCCTAGAGGAACAAATTTATGTATTGATGAATAACTCTCAGTAATACACACCATAGATATACTCCACTTCCTCACACACAGATTTGCC
>JANIMX020000028.1:3699039-3709838 GCA_024582655.2 Erythroxylum kunthianum
GAGATAGTAAAGCAATTAAGGGCAGAAACAAGGTCAAAAATTCGGATTGGTGAGACAGTCCCGGGATGTGAAGAACGGGTTGTTACTATTTATAGCTCCAGTGATGAGACAAATACATATGAAGACAGTGATAGCCAGATTTGTCCAGCCCAGGGTGCTTTGTTCAGGGTTCATGATAAGGTTATTGCAGAGGATTTGAGCGATGAAGAATCAGCAGGTGATCAGCAGGTCACTGCTAGGCTTCTTGTAGCATCTGATCAGATAGGATGCATTATTGGCAAAGGTGGGCAAATAATTCAAAACATCCGTAGCGAGACTGGGGCACAAATTCGCATACTTAAGGATGATCGTTTGCCTTCTTGTGCATTGAGAACTGATGAGCTTGTGCAGGTACTTGTTTGCCTTGAAATTTCATCTTCCAAAAACTCGTGTGCTATTTTCTTCTTAATCCTTCTCCATTCGTATACCTCCTTTGTTGAGTAATTACTGGTCACTGGTGGTACAAGTTTAAACACTCTTGTTTTTATTATTGTTGGGGTAAATTATGTTAAAAAGCTCTAAGCGAAAATTTTCACTTTTTCCTCTTATTTTAGTTATAAACAAAGGGAAATTTAAAATAAAAAAGACCTATTAATTAATTTCATGCACAATTAAATTACGATAGTTAACCAATTATGTTATATATATATATAGTTATCTCTTCACGCGTGAGGTTAGAAGTATATCGAACCTGAAGAATCAAATTATCTTTTTGTTTTTGTATAGTTCTTATCATCTTTCCATCATATTCCTGAGCACGAAAACATTAAAAGTGTATCTAAAATGTACTCTCTTTAACTGGTAAATTGGAAGATGACTTAACAAACTGAACAATTGGTTAGTTGGATTAACCCTAATTTTGTTTGGAAGTTGATGGTGGGTCAATATTGAAAAGAAACGTTTCTGTACTTGTTGATGCAAATTAATGTTCAGGTCATAAAGTGACAAATTTTCAAAGTGCAAAGTTTCATGTATACGTCGTTGTTAAAGTTAAGTACTTCACTAGTTTATTCAAATTTCTCTGTTTGTCTCAATAATGCCCCCTTTTTTTTGTGTGCTCTTTTGTCTTCATATTATACATAACATTTTGTCTATGAATTCTCGTTATTGAATCCTTTTGTATAATGTCACTAAGATGGAAGCTTCTTTAGAATGCCTTTGTGTCCCTTTGAATTATTCATTCAATTGAACGGCTGCTTTTTAAGGAAAAACAGTTATTGTTTGTGGTGCTTTCGGTCTAAGGAACTGGTTGTTTATCAAGGTCTTTCTGCTATTGCGCTTCAGGTTACTGGTGAAGCTGGAGTTGTAAAAAAGGCTTTATATCAGATTGCATCTCGCCTTCATGACAATCCATCACGATCTCAACACTTACTTGTTTCAGCTGTTACCAATGCATACTCTTCTAGTGGTTCAATGATTGGCCCAACTGCAGGGGCCCCAATTGTTGGAATAGCCTCACTAGTCAGTCCTTATGGAGGATACAAAGGGACTGCAGATTGGTCACGTTCCTTATACACTGCTGCAAGAGATGAACTTTCATCAAAAGAATTTTCCCTTCGCATTGTTTGTCCCAGCGGAAACATTGGTGGCGTGATTGGTAAAGGTGGTGCCATCATTAATCAGATCAGAAAGGATACTGGGGCAGTTATCAAAGTTGACAGTTCAACAACTGATGCAGATGATTGCTTGATATCTATTTCAGCTAAGGAGGTAAATACTGATTTCCCTTACCCATTTGTCGTAATTTATTAATTGAGTTGTTACTTTGTAGTCTGATAATTTTTAACTCTTTCCATTCAGATCCTCGATGATCAATATTCTCCAGTCATAGAAGCAGTCTTGCGTTTGCAACCTAGGTGTAGTGAGAAAGTTGAAAGAGATTCAGGCCTGATATCATACACGACTCGTCTACTTGTACCTACATCCCGAATTGGTTGCCTTCTTGGTAAGGGAGGAACAATTATAAATGAGATGAGGAAAGCTACAAAAGCTAACATCCGCATTCTTGGAAAGGACAACCTTCCCAAAATTGCAACTGACAATGATGAGATGGTGCAGGTAGGGTGGAATGTATATTTGGTGGCTAGAATTGTAATTTTCTTATTCTTGTAATTGTCATTAATGGTTTCTTTCAAGTTAATGATTACAGGAAATTAAAATTTTATTTTTCAATCACTAGGTATCTGGAGACCTTGATGTCGCCAAGGATGCTCTTATACAAGTAAGTCAGCGATTAAGAGCGAATGCTTTTGATAGGGAAGGTGCAGTATCCACGTTGCTGCCAGTTCTGCCTTATCTTCATGTTCCAGCTGATAGATCAGATAGTTTGAGTTATGATCCCAGAGACAGTAGAAGGCCTGGACATAGTCATTCCTATTCTGGTGGTTATCGTTCAAGTGATTATGCTGCTAGTGAAACTTATGGTAGTTACAGTAGTTCTCAGGTACATCTAATTTAAGAAACAGCTGTGTATCATTTTTTCATAAATTCTCGAGTGTGGAATATTTATGGATATGTTGGTCCATGCTCTGCACTTGGCTTGGATATTTGAAAGTAGGTCTGAGCAGAACAAACTTGGGTTTTCTAGAATTAAATAATTACTCTCTCCTCTTTGTTTTGTAGCTTGGCGGTAGTGGGGGTGCTTATGGAGCATATAGCAGTTATTCATCAGGGCGTATTAGTTCTTCTGGGTAAGAAAATTATCTATTCTTTGTGCACGATTATGACTTCCAAAATTTTGGTCTATTCAGGACTATTCTTAAGATGTGACATTTAGTTCAAAACAATTTAGGAAGTAAACTATTTCATCCCATAGGGTTCAGTGAACTGTCTTTATGTCACCATTAGACAAAATGACGCATACAGTGCAATATATTAACCTTATTTGTTTTCCAATCAATGGCCACGGGAAGATATCTGCCATTTGGTTTATTTATTATTTCTGGAAATTTTCAAATACCACATCCTCTGGAGCTCCAAGTCCTAACATGTAGCTCATATTACCAGGTTATCTGGTCAAGCCCCTGTTTCACGGCGCAAAAGCTATTACTAGGATTTGAAGGCGTCCCACAGGTAAGCCTTGTTCCATTGCATTTCATGTCCATGGACACGGCAATTTCAGCTGATATAGGCCTAGCACATACTAGAATGTGATACTATGATACTAGCAAAGCTTAACCTGTCCAGGCTCCCATTGTATAGAATTCTGATGCTCATATCTACCTTTGTTCCCTGCCCCTCCCACCCAAACAGCTGAGATCCATGAAGCCTGAAGCTAGCCTACTGCCTCTTTTGATGAAGCCTACTGCCTAAACCGGAAGACCAGATGTACCGGGATTTGACATACTCATGGCCCACCTTGATGATTTCACCTAGGAGGACCATATAGAAAATTGTCTCTCCCTGACAACAAATTACCAAGCTCTTCCTATTGTGCTTACATGAACCTTTTTCCAGGCATTCATGATTGCCTTGTTTATTTAGTGGAATGTTTCAAAAGACCATGTTAGTCCCTCATTTGCGGGTTGTATTAAGGAGTGCCAACTACTTCTGTTAGCTACAAACATCCACAAGTTACTTTAAGATGTGAAAGAACTCTAATAATGTTTGAACTGCAGGACTGGTAATCATCTGTATCTTCATATGCAGGAAGTATTGTCTACCATCTTGTCAGAGATATTTGCATGTACTGAAGATATTTATTTTGAAGACTGTTTTCTTATTACATATTTGGTTCAAATCTGAGCTTATGCAGTATTTATCTTATTTTATGAACTTGATATCAGCAGAATGCTTTCACATGCTGCTCAGCTCTAATCTATGGGCCTGCCTGTAGTAATGGAGCTTGGATACGTGACTTGTAGCAACCTTGAATATGATACTTGTCCATTATTTATAGATTGAAGAACCTAAAATAACTGGAACCAAGGCCCTACCCTAGAAATGGAGCTTGAGTATTAGTAGATAGAATCAAGAAGCTTAGTATAAATGTAAAATACCATGCTAACCCTGAATTGTACCCTCATTTATGCTTGGACTGTGTGTTGACTTTATCAATCCTGCATTTAACGTCTACTAACTGTTCCTAGGCTTAAAGATGAGTTTGCTCCTTGGCATTTTTCTCTTGTCTTGCGCTGTCAAATTCCAACCGTTTTTAAAAACTTTTTTCTTGTGGATCTATTAGAAACAGTCTCGTTACTAATTAAGGGTAAAGTAGCGTACTTGTGAACCTCTCTGGACTCTGCATCTTAGTGGAAATTTTTATTGGGACGTTATTGTTGTTGTTATTATCATGTGCTGTCAGACTCAACATAAATTGTTGTTTATACTCGAGTGGTTTGAAATTAGATAAGTAGACTTTTGGAATTTCCTGGAGCTTGTACCATATTCTGTTCCTGTATTTACTACCAGAAAGGTATGCTGCATGTTCCTTTTAGTTGCTCTGAGATTATTTTGCTTGAAGTGTAGCTTTAACTGGTGTATTGTTGATTTTGTGGAATATATTTGGCAGGTTTTAGGTAATGCATGAAGCAAGTGATCGACATTGATAGCCACAGATGGTATTAGGATTTAGGATTCTCTGTGAAGTGAGAGTGAGCTCAATTCTATGTTGGGAAGAGTTAGGCTCCAAGTCATCTCTCTCACAAGTATTTAAATTTTATTGTATCTGCTGCATTTAGCATATTTTTTATAGGAAAAAGGTTTTGTACTTTAACTATCAATATCATAAATAATAAAAAATATGCTTTATTAAATAAAAAATTCCAATGTATTTCTATTTTTAAGGACTTGCCTAAATGTATATATGATTCACTTTACTGACCAGACTAATGATTCATGTACAATAAGAATGCTAATTGCCTTATATATGCCTCTTAACTTACAGATGTTTGTATTTTTTTAATTTATATTCTCAATTTTTAGTCAATTTACTTTTTTTATTGTTTATAATTTTTTTTAGTTTTCTCATTAACTTTTTAAAAATTATAAAACTAGTTTCTATTTGATAAATTTTTGTTATAGTATGTTCTAAAACTAGAGGGCCAAGCTTTGGAGAAACTAATAAGATTACTTAAAATGTTATAAGTTTGACTTTCTTTATAAAATACATGTGTATAATTGATAATTCTTAATTAACTATCGCAAAGTGTAAAGATTGAGTTTGTTATGTTGTGTTTTAAAATTATTTATTAATAAATATTATATAATTAATAAAAACTCAAACAAATTAGATAAATTGCTATTATAGTTTATGATATTATGAGATAAATTACCGTATTCTAACAAAATTGATATGAAAGTAATTAATTAATTAACTTGTATATGAATATAAGGAAAAAATATTGCTTAATGTCATAATATAAATTTATCAATTAATTAATCAAATATAATATTAATACTTATTGGGTGTAAATATTTAGACTGATTAATTAATAAGATAAATAAGAGTTATCATATTTTTTATTTATAAGTTAATTGACAATTCGGATATTAATTAGAAACGGTTGTCATTATAATTAATAAAAGTAAAATTATATTCTCTATTTCCTTATAAATTTAAAGAAAATCATTGTTCTCTACCTCAAGACGGCTGTTCGCTATCATTTTCCGTTAGTATGACCAACCGAACTCCGGTCGTGGGAGACAACTACAGCCACCGCCACCGCCACCTCCGCTTCCCTTCACTGGAATCACATGTTTCAAACTCTCTCTTCTCTCAACAGCAAAAGTCATCAACTCAAAAAATTCGGCTTTCTCTTTCCTCTTCTCTCCATTAAACCACAGTTCCTCTTTTCTACTTCCTCCACTGACCCTTCACTCACAACACCATCAAGTTATCGTCAGACAAGCCATACCCACATAAAGCTTTCATCTTTAGACTTCATTGGTGTTGCAGAATCTATTTTATCTAAATGTCATTTTGCCGCTGACAAAAGCAAACGCAAAAGGGAGAATTTTTATAACGATGCTACTCTCAAAGCCCTTCTCTTGGATCTTTCTCATACAATACCTGATGCCACCCGTCGTTTTATGAGAGTTTCAAGATTGAAACCTGAAGATGTCCTTGAACTATTACTGCGTTTTCAGCTTGAGTCTGAAAGAGTTAGAGGTGAAAAGGTCGAGTCTTTGTGGCAGATTTTTGAGTGGGCTAATGACTCGAATTACGGTTTCAGGCATCTTCCCAAGTCATGTGAGGTTATGGCAACGATCCTGATACGACATGGGATGTTTAGAGAGGTTCAGTTATTGCTTCTGGCGACGGAGAAGAAAGGAATAGCTTTTGATGAGTGTGCTATTTCAAGCCGGTTAATTGAAGGATATGTTGGTGTTTATGATGATGAAAGAGCTCTTTTAGTGTATGATACTATGAGGCAACAAGGTTTAGAACCATCTTTGTTGTCTTGTCGTGTTCTTCTCAAGCTTTTGGTGCGGACGAAGAAACCTAAGTCGGCATTTCGAGTTTGTTTGGATATGCTAAAAATGGGGATGAGTTTAAACAATGAGGACATGACTACTTTTGAGGTTGTTGTTAGACTACTTTGTAGGGATGGAATGATTCAAGAAGCAAGGAATCTTGTTAAGAAACTCATGGCTTTAGGTCTTCAACCTAGCAGCAGTGTTGTAAATGAAATTGCTTGTGGGTATTGTGAGAAGAAGGATTTTGAAGATTCACTGAGTATCTTTGTTGATATGAATTGTTCACCAAATGTTTTTACTGGCAATAGAATTGTGAACATGTTGTGTAGTAGCTATGGTGTAGAAAGGGCAAACTTTTTCAGGCTGGAAATGGAACATTTAGGTTTTAAGCCAGATGAAGTAACATTTGGAATCTTGATTTGTTGGTGTTGCTATGAACGGAATTTGAGGAGTGCTTTTATTTATTTATCAGAGATGTTATCTAAAAGCCTTAAACCTGGTGTATGGTCTTACAATGCTCTTATTGCTGCAGTATTTAAAGGAGGTTTGTGGAAACATGCACGAGATATCTTTCAAGAAATGCTTGATGGGGGTGGAACACCCAATTTATCGACTTTCGAAATTCTTTTAGCAGGTTATTGCAAAGCTAGACAATTTGATCGAGCAAAAAAGATGGTTCTTCAGATGGTTGACCTTGGTTTGATTGAATCCTGTTCAGTTGAAGATCCACTCTCCAAGTCATTTATGATCCTGGGACTGAATCCTTTCTCTGTAAGGTTAAAGAGGGACAATGACATCAAATTTTCCAAGACTGAATTCTTCGATCATCTTGGAAATGGACTTTATTTGGATACAGATGTAGATGAGTATGATAAAAGACTTGTGGGAATTCTTGATCAGTCCCTTGTACCTGATTTTAATTCTCTCATAAAGAAAGAATCTGACAAGGGAAATTTCAAAGCAGCTATCTTCTTGGTGGATGAAATGTCTCGATGGGGTCAAGAACTGTCTTTGGCCGTCTTCTCAACACTAGTAAAGGGGCTTTGCGCTTCCCGTTCACATTTCAAGATTTTCAGAAATATTCTACTGAAATTGCCAAAGTTAGCTAACCAGCTAGACCAAGAAGTTCAAAACTTGCTCATTCAAGCATACTATAAGAGTGGATTGACTCTCAAAGGAAAGAAAATTTTAAATGAAATGTTTTGTAGGAATCTGACAATTACGAATATGACATGTACAGCTGTATTGAAGGCTCTAAATAAAAAGGGAAGTTTGCAGGATCTTCATGACTTCTGGTATGTTCTCCAAGGCAGCAAATGGTTGCCAGAGCTAGACGATTGTAATTGTGCTGTTGAACACATGTGCCGCCATGGAATGCTGAGGGAAGCGTTGGAGCTTCTTAAAAGGATGATGGTATCATATCCTCACTCAAGATCAGAACTTTGTCACATGTTTCTTGAAAAGTTATGTTCCACAGGTTTTTCGGGTACTGCAAACATGTTGGTGGAGGAACTGCTACGGCAAGGTTTTGTCTTGGACGAATTGGCTTATAGCCATTTAATGAAAGGGTTGTGCCAGGGGAAATTTTCTTCTGTTGCCTTTACAATATTGGATAAAATGTTGGCTAGTAAGTTCGTTCCACCTTTGGATATTATTCTATTTTTGATTCCTCGTCTTTGTCGGGAAAACAGACTGGTCGAAGCTTTTACGATGAGAGAAATTGTCTCGATACAGAATCGTTCATGTTCCAACTATGTTGATAGTTCTTTGATAAAAGGATTGTGTATGGTAGGACAGGTTGATGAAGCAGCTACCTTAAACCAAGATATACTTGCAAAAGGAGTGCTTCCAGATGCTGAAGTTCACAACATGCTGTTTCAAGGGTATTGTCAGGCTAAGAACTTAAGAAAAGTAAAAGAGCTACTGGCCATTTTGATAAGAAAATTTGTGGGCTTATCATTTTCGAGTTACCGAAGCTTTGCAAAGTTTATGTGTGCACAAGGTAAGTTCATTAGCGCATTAAGCTTGACAGAGTTAATGTTAAGAGAGGGCAAGTCTGATGAGCTTGCTATTTACAACATATTGATTTTCTATCTTTTCTCAGCGGGAAACAGTTTGCTTGTGAATGAAGTTTTGAACCGATTGCAGAAGAAGGGACTAAAATTTGATGAGGTGACTTACAATTTTCTTGTATATGGTTTTGCTAAGTGTAAAGATGTTCCTAATTGTCTGCAGTATCTGTCTACTATGATCTCAGTTGGACTTAGGCCGAATTATCGCAGCTTAAGAACAGCAATGACTCTCCTTTCTGAGATTGGAGAACTGGATAGGATGTTGGAGTTGAGTCGAGAAATGGGATTGAGAGGATTGGTTCATGGCTCATTCATTCAAAACGTGATTGTCCAAGGTCTTCTTTCTAGCCGTAAGTTTCCAGAAGCAGAGTATTTTCTGGATCAGATGGCAGATAAAGATCTAATTCCTGATACTATCAATTGTGATAATCTGATTAAGTGCTTTTGCAATTACGAAAGACCTCGAAGGGCAGTTGATCTCTTGAACATAATGTTGAAGAAAGGAAATCTTCCTTCTTATACCAGTTATGAATCTATCATCCATTGTCTCTGCACCTGCAATCATCTTAATGAAGCCCTGGATTTCCATGCTGAGATGTTGGACAGGGATCTTAAACCAAGTTTTCATACATGGGACTTGCTCGTCCGCAAACTTTGCGATGATGGAGAAACTACAGAAGCAGAAAAACTCCTGAGTTTGATGGTTTGGACTGGTGAAACCCCGACCAGATCGATGTATTCCATTGTAATTGAGAAGTATCGTGCCGAGAATAATCTACTGAAGGCATCAGAGCTGGTGCATATGATGCAACAAAGTGGATACGAACCAGATTTTGACACTCACTGGTCTCTCATAAGCAAATTAAGTGATATAAATGGCTTAGACAATAAAAGCAGTAGTGAAGGTTTTTTGGCAAAGCTCCTTTCTGGTAGTGGATTTTCTCAGAACAAGGATTTGAAGGCCAAAAAGGGATAGCAAAAATCATTTAGTATTAACCTCTGACCTCAATTCATGTGTTTCTTTTTCAATTATTTGGCACTTTCTCTAAAATCTATGCAGGCAGATGAATAGCCTCATTGGCAATTATAAGGTGGTTAAGGATCAAAGAGAGTTGGAGAGATGCTTTAGTTATGGCAGGATCTACTTCCCATTCCTTTCTTTACGATCTGCTCGACAAAAGATTCATGTATATACAAAGATTGCATCATAGCGGGCATAGTTTACTCGTCAAAATTTTGACTCATTCTAGTTGAAGTACAAGCAATTCTTTATGGAATCAATCTGTTAAAAGTCTCTCAACGTTGCTTCATAAGTACTGGAATTGTGCAGATGTCATTATAGCTGTAAATGATAAACTGCCTTTGTCTGGCTGAGTATTGTGACAATGTAGAATACATTAATAATGAACATACCCTCTCGGATTCAATATCTTCTGTTTTAGCTCATAGACAAAGTACTTGTCTTTCAGTAGTGCAGTTGAACAGAAAGTTGTATGAATCATCAGTTTCCTCAATAACTTACAATTATGCCAAATGCTTTAAAATTGATTTTCACTATGGGTACTATCTCTTTTTCTTCATTTATGATTGTACAAAGCAATATTTCAGTTACTTCCATATCCAATATTTCTGAGAATAATATGATCTACTACCTATGGTTTTCCTCTGAAATTATTTCCATAACCTTTAATCACCCCAACCATAGAAGAGCAAAATCATGATGCATTTGGTGAAAGCAAAATAGTCAGGTTTTTCATTTATTCTTTAGGAAACGCTACTTTCTGAAGCAATTACCTATTCAACGAAACTGAGAACAGAAAATGTGGTGATCAAAATCAATTGAAACACCATACGCAGACAAACTAAAAACAAAAAAATAATTACGAAAATGGAGGTGATACGCAGTCTCCATGCTTCCTTTTTCTTTATACCATCAGTTAGATTTTAAGAGCCAAAGGAAAAGGTCATATTGATGTGTCCTATATTCTCTCCAAGACTTGGAATACATCATCCTTCAAATTAACAAAGTCTTCAACTTCAAAATTGAATCGTACCAAGTTATCCTTGATATCATACTTCTCACTCTCCAATTGTGAAAGATCCATATTTCATAAAAAAAAACAGACATTGAATTAATACATAGTAGCATCTGGTTCAGAGCACTCTCAGATGTCAATATTTTTAAAATCTGTCACAATTTATACGTGTCTCTCACTACAACCCAAGATATGATCCATTAATCACCATCTGCCCATAATAGGGACAGAAATT
>JANIMX020000028.1:3779298-3789770 GCA_024582655.2 Erythroxylum kunthianum
GTCCGAGTTGTTTCTCTACTTCGTTTCTGAATTCTTTGAACTTTTCAAACGCTTCAGATTTGTATCTCATCAGATACGCATACCCATATCGTGAATAATCATCGATGAAGGTTATGAAGTAGACATAACCACTTCTGGCATGAATGGACATCGGACCACATACATCCGTATGTATTAGGTCTAATAAACCACTCGCTCGTTCACCCTTTCCCTTAAAGGGTAACTTGGTCATCTTGCCTAATAAGCAACTTTCTCACATGTCAAATGATTTAGGTTCTCAGGTTTAAGATCTCTGTGGACAACCATATTCCTATGACAATATTCTACTCCAGAAATTATCTGCACACCCAGACAAAGTTTGGCTTACTACCATTGAATTTCGTTATCACACATCACAACAGAAACCAATGTAAATGTCTGACAACTCTACCTGTTGGAAGAAATTTTGGGCTTCTTCTTCTTGTAACCTACCTTTTTCCACAATGTAATCAAAGAGCTCTCCACATTTCACATACTCCATAACAACATAAATATCAGTTGGTGTTTCTATCACCTCATAAAGTCGAATAATGTGTGGATGCATGAATAATCTCAGAATTTTTATTTCTCTTCTCACTGGAAAAAAAAGAAGAAGCAAAGGTTGGGAACTTCAACACAGAGCTCCTAAAAGAATTCAACAAAAATCAATCAAAGCTCCAAAAATAGGAAATAGAGGAAAGAAATATCTTAGTGCACAAAATCAAGGTACTAACCGAAGATTTAACAGAAACCTTAGCAATACATTCTTTATTCAGTCTAGCACTTCAAATTCAACTTTGATGATCTCTTCCATAATTTTCAAATAAGCAATGTAGGAGAATGTAACAGTGATCACCAATATATACCTTTTTCTTCCATGTCCATATTTTTTATCTTTCGACGATTTAGTATCTTGATAGCAACCTTGTGGCCAGTCAATGCATGCTCTGCAATTTTCACCTTGCCAAAGGCACCGATTCCAAGAGTTTTACCAAGTTTGTAATTCGACAAATACATATCCACACCATTGCTTCCTCGGTAAGATGACCCATCCATTTTTCCTGATCCAATTGCATGGAAAGTTTAGAACCAAGAAAATAAACGTTTAGCTGTAGTTCACCACCAACTTCAAGAAAATACACAAAGCATAATAGTTTTCTCACTTCACTTCAGTTCTTCACCTATGTACGGGGGCATATATGGATTACAGAAGAAGAAGAAACAGGGGAATACTAGCAGTGTACAATCCCAGATTACTAATATACAGAAAGCAACAATATCTAGTTCCAGAGCAATAGCAAGTTTACAATTTTCAACTAATCACAAACCAGAGAGTCACCCTTCCCGAAAATACAATCACGAAGTCCTTATCAAATTACCAAATATCAAAAGAAATGAAAAGAAAAAACAAAAATGAAGTAAATTGTCATTTCAAGTATTGCTCCTATTGGACTTCTTATGAAACTTAAATTTTTACCCAATTAACTGCAAACAACCAAATCTAAAAGAAACAAAATATGGAAAACAAACGCTACAGATGAAATTAACCTCATTAAGCCTAAACTAGAAGAACCCAACAAAGATTTTGACAAACGCATATAAATTTAGAAATTTCCAAAATTCCAGAGATATCCCAGAACAGAAAAAACCAAAAAAGATGAAAGATTTGCAGCTATCGGGCCATAAAGATTGAAACTTCATAGAATTGGAAACAGAAATAGGGGACATAAAGAGAGAAGATCGGTTGCATAAAAACTAACACAAAAAGACGTAGACGGTGGAGGACGCAACTGGGTTTCTCTTTCACAGATCAAAAGATCCAAAGGAGATAGAGAAACTGAGGTCACGCCAACACCAGAATCGTGGAATCTTTCACCATAGAAGCCAGAAGGTGGAAGGAAGAGAAAGAAACAATGAGCAGAGCCCGTTATGCAGTTACTGTATTGAAACAAAAAATGGATTTTTAATAAATTTTAGACCAACAAAATATTAAATAATCAAATTAGTAAAAATTCGTTTTGACTTGTTCACATACAAAATTTTCAACTTTTAAAAAGGGTGAAAATAAATATGAAAAATATTTAAAAATGAAAAAAAGTCCTAATCATCAATATATAAAAATAAATATTTAAAACATAAATATTAACGGCTTGACAATATAATTTAATCTAATAAATTGAGTTGATAGAATAATTTTTTAAAAATAAAAAATGTGGTACTCTTGTTTTTATCAGATGTCCCTTTTGATTGTTTGCTAGCTGAGTCATGGCTGTGTTAGCAAATTGTGCATTGTTTTTTATTCCAATTTAAATGAATTTGAAAATATTATAATATTGTGATTATATTGATTAATTTAAAATAATTGGATTAAATCAGATTTGATCTTTGACTTTTGAATTGAAGTCCTACAACTTTTTACTAATCCTGCACTCATTGAGTAATCAAGTGACTAACTGAAGCCTTATGTGGCCAAAACAAGAACCAGCTCATGAAGGGACTTTCAAGCTTAGTAATTATGTCTCTATCCTCCATTGTTGAGACTCACTTGACTTCAATTAGTGGATTCTTATTTGTTATTAGCAGATTTTTCAAGCACAGCCTGCGGATCAACTGAGCAGAACAAGTTAATACTGAACTGAATTCTAAACAAGTTTTTTCCATTTTCAAGGGGACTAATGGAGTAACTAAAACCAATTCTATCAGATTGAAGTCATATCTAGTATTCAAAGTTTGCAGTCATATCTAATATGCAGACTCGCAAATGTCCAGTTAACTGCTTTCTGGATTCGAGTGGCATTCAGATTCCAAGCCAGACCAGTCTGTGCAGGTCATCAGACAAAACAGGAAGTGGGTGTAGATGGAACTCAATACTTTAGCCAGTCTAACAAACCTAAAGCAAAGTACAGCAAGTCCCATGCCCACTTCTCTGTTTTCTTCTCAAGAGCACATAAACCTGAAAGAACTGTCTCACTATATTACTGCAGTCATCTCTCAGAGACTGGTTCTGGTAAAAACAAAGTTGGCAGGAGAACTACTAAGAAACTTGAAGTTGTGTGATCAGCCTCAGCTGTGAAATGCCTCACCGGAGTATGCGAATTTCGTAACAAGGATTTCTTGCAGAAGTTAGTAAAAGGAAAGAACTTTTGAGCTAGTTGAATAAATACACCTTGAACAGGAGCTTAATATCTTACTTTAGGATGTAAAGACTAGCGAGAAAGTAACAATCTTGAATAAAACAGAATGTGAAAGGGTAAAAAGTACAGAAGAACCAGTGGATTGGAGGCTCAGTATCACTTAAAAACTTCAAAAACACAAGTTCTGTACAATAGCTTCTGAGTCTACTTGATCAAATCCGTAAGCCCGAAGTAGCAGTTACAGGATATAGGATAGGATTTGGATGGCGGATTCTAATAATCAGGAATAGAGGAAAAGCGATATCCCTTAGCACCTCTCCATGAATAGTATGCTATCCGAGTTTCATAAAATCCTGCCAAAGAAAAGCACAGTTCAGGTTCATTACACAATTTGAAATTGTAGACTACATGAACAGTATCAAAAAAACTTGCATAAAGATATTTTATTACAACTGTAAATCAAAAAATAGACACAAGCGCCACATGCATGTGCAAACGTCCATCCTTCAAAAGCAAAGAAAAGAAAAATTCCAGTTGATCAAACCACTTTATAAAGTCAACTTCATCTTTTGCAGGGCCCTACTTCATGGAGTGCCCTGTGTACCTTTTTCCGTTCTATTTACTTATTCAGCACTTAGATGGCTAGTCCTTCTTTATCGCTAACTTCACAGTGATTGCTGTGAGAGCATAAGTCTCAGCTTTATGTAAGTTACCGTGCAATCCAATACCCAGTTGTTTGTGTCACAAGCAGCATGCTCGTTCATGGGGAGCACATTTCTACGTTTCACCTTTGCTTCTTAAGTTTCTGAAGACGATTGCACTATCGCTAAGTTTCTTTAGAAAAGTTGTCCCTTGATGCCAACACATAATGTCCAACAGCATAACTATCATTAACCATTTGTCAAAATTGTCTACCTTTATTCTACAAAAGCATTAAACATAGCACATAGAACTAAACACAGAAAATGTGAATGGCTAACAATTTGCATGAATATGCATAATTTTCACTCATGGTATTCATAATTATTAGTTGAATAATCACCCATTATGGCTCAACATACCCGGCAGAAAGGTAAGGAGTCCTAGTGCAAGAAGACCATACGCTTGGGACTTCTCTCCTCCCATGTGTCCGGTGAAGATGAAATATGAAAGAAATAGAGGTACTGATCCAAGAAACAGAAGGAATAGTGCAAGGGCTATGGATTTCCATGGGATTTTATCATACGATCCAGGAGTATAATCGAATCGAGGGTCAAAGCTTTTGACACCATCATCATATTCGTTTTCATCCGTAGGAAGGCGATTGTAACGAAAGTTGCGTCTTGTTGTCATATTTAGTAACAGCCTTAGAAGAGAACATTATAATGTAAGAAGAAAACCCGGTTAGCCGAAATCAAGTCAGAATTCATCACAAAACACCACATAAGCAAGTATATAACTAATAACACAAATGTTGTAAGGCAACCATATGTAGCAACAAGCTAAATCCAAAATCCAATTACCATTTACAAACACTAAATCCCAACCTGAAAGGAAACACAATCAAGATGCCAAAAGGAAGCTAACAAAAACTGGATAAGACACGTGTTTGCCTCTTTTCTTTAGAAGTTATAACCATGGAAATTGCAAATTCACTCCAGTATGATTAACGTTTGTGAAGCAGACCACAAAGCTCTCCATCACAAAATTAAATTACCAAACTGGGTAACCCATAATCAGAAAGAGGAAATAATCCAACCAAGCATAAACTTTTTGCCCTAATTAAGTGGAACCCAACAAATCTAAAGGAAAAAAAAAAAGCAAAAGAAAACACGCCTAATAGGTGAAAACTAAACGTTACAGAAGAAATTAACCTTAACCCATCATTTCTTCGACTACTAAAAATATAAATCGTGTTCCCAGAAGACCAAGTTAAAGACTTCTGCTTGTAAGTCTAAGTTCATAAAGATTGAAAATTTATGCAATAAAAGCAAAAGATAAAGTGATAAAAGACTCACACTAGCGACCGAGATGATGGAGGATGGAACCGAGGTTTCGTTTCGCAGATCAGAAGATCATAAAGAGGAAAAGAATTGGGATGAGTCAAGCCGCCATCTCGTTGGAAGGGAAGATAAACATAAAATTGGGTTGGCTACATACAATTCAATTTAAAATCTAATATTTACGTTAATAATACCAAAAAAATTAATTATAATATCTAAATTCAAACTTTCAATTAAATTAAATTAAATTTATTAATTAGATTAAATTGAGTCCAAATCTTTTTTATTATACTTATTTATAAGTGTATAATTCATAAGTTCAAAAATAAGATAATATTAAGTTATTAATAATTATACATTTTCATGGCAATCTTCAAATTTTTAAATTAAAAAATAATTTTATTACTTAAATCATTTTTTCTTTCTTTTTTAAATTATTTTTGTATTTGACTCGATCCAAAAAATTAAATTCATATTCGATAAATTATAAATTTGTTGATAATCTTTTGCATGAATCATGAGCAAGTCTAAAAATTTCAATAGAATCATGTTTGATCAAGGGAAGAACACACAATTACCACTTTAAGTGCATATTCAACAAACTTTTTGGAGTACATAATACCATGTTTTGGGGTTTGGTACAAAGGTTTGTCTTCAGGTTCATGCTGCTGATAGGATCATGTGAAATTCTTTACTTTAGTCAAAGTGTTTGTAGTGCAAATCAAGCAACAATTGTTTTCTGTTTTTTCGCCAAAGTATCTACAGAAAGAGACAGATAATATAGAATATTTTGGAAGCACAAAACAATAGTCTTCACTGCATTTCCAGTTACAGAGAAGAAGCTTCCTGGTAACAAGCAACACCAGGTTGGCGGGGTTGTATGATTATCCACTCAGTCCTACAAAATCTAAAAATTTTCTTCCCATGTGATATGTTTGTTGTGTTCATATGCATATACTTATATTTTATAGACAATTTGATTAAATCTGTGTCAAGTGGTTGTTTCGTCAAGTGATTACAATGTGTTTGAAGAATTTCCATAAATTGCAGAAACAATTTTACTGTGATTTGATTAAATCTGTTGTTTTATACATTTGCGGGTATAAAAATGTGGAAGGGTGAGAAATCACAACAAAAAGGAAAGAGCAGTCCAGTTTCCTCTCAAGAACTGAAATTTCCAGACACTCTTTTGATGAAAGTACTCTACTTTTTTACACTTGAAGAAGAGGAAGAGATGATTAACTGCGGTTCTGCTGAGAAAATTAAGACAGAGACAGAGAGGGAATGAACAAGTGAAGGGATTGAGGTTGATGATGATTTTTTGATACTGTTCCTGTCTACTGTCTGTTCTAGCCCAGACAGCTTGGATCTTTCTAGTATTAGACGTTTTGGGTTCGAATTGCCGGTTTGAGTTCTTCAAACTTTTTAGGAATTCACGAAGATCTAGTGATGGTAAGAATTCAAGGCCCTCGTTTGAATTCTTCATCGTGCAAGAATGGAGATAAAAAGATAGGCAAAAGGTGATGATGATGATGCGGGAAACATTACAACAGACAAGACCAACGAGGTAACTGAAATGTATGACAAAAATACTCACAGAACCTAAATTTTAGGAAAATTTTAACTATGTAACACAAAAGATTTAAAAAAAGTTTAAATTTTCTCGTGTATGTCATGAGTTTTGTGAAAAATAGTAAAAGGAGAAGGAGAAAACTTGGAAGGGAAGATTTACGTGTGAAATAAACCTATAAATAGAAGCTTCAAATGCTTAAATACCTGTTATCTGTTTACGCTTTTGTATGAGGAAGAAGAGAAAATTTCAAGACTTCTGCTTGTCATTATACCCGGATCCGACATTGGCGGATCCGCCCGTCTGTTCTATCACCTAACTGCCATTTCCAACGACTCATTCGTTTCCGCTGTGTCTGTCTCCATTTAGGTGATTTTCTTGCTGAGAGAGGGAGATTTTCCAAGTTCGGGCATGATCTTGATCTTTCTTGATGCTGTTGCTATATCGTAGGATAGATGTTTATCCATTCTGTTCAAGACCCTTTTTTCCTTCTTCTTTTTTGGGTTATTCTTACGTTTTTCTGATTTTTTGATCTGGGTTTTGTTCAAAGTTTTCAACGTTGCAAGCTTAACAAGAAAATAAATCACATTTCTGTCTATGTTCACGTATAGAACCATTCTTGGTTGTCCTTTGTGATTGAAATGTCGCAATCACGGAAAAAACCTCTTTGTAATAAATATAAGGAAAAAGCTGTGTACAATTGATGTCCCTCACTCGACCCTTGCAAAGCAGAAAAACTATATTTGTTGTGTGGTTATAGTTCCATTATGTCTAAGTCTCTTTGCCTCGTGAGAATGGATGAATGTTCTGTCAACATCTCCATTGTTTTCAGTGTATTTCATGTTTTAACGAAGCTTACAATATTTTACAGTTTCCATTTTTTTCCTTTTAAGTTTTGGGCTTAGTTGTTGAATCTTTAATGAATTCTGAATGTTTGGTCTGTTTCTTATATTTCGACTTTTATGGATTCCTTTTCATATTGCATAGTATGTCCACACTATCATTCTTTATTGTGATGTGCACAAGGGCTCATTTGATCCTCCACTCTGCTTGTTTTTGTCTTTTCGCTTACCTTGTTGGATGTGGACCCTTGGCCACATTTCAGCTCTTGTTTTTGTTCATATTGCTAACATCAAGTTTCTTATTTAAATCAGAAAACAGATATAGTTTAAAGACTGAACAGAGGATCTCTCTTTCTCTCCCTCAAAACACTTTGGATCAGAAAAAACGAGGTACTTTACTCCAGCTTTGGCTGGCTTTCTTTTTCTTTTTTTTTTTCTGTTTTCAGAATTCATAGATCACCATAAGCCTGCTCTGCACAGCATTATGTTGTTAATGGAGGATTGAATTTTGCTACTGGAGGTGGGTTGTTTAGTGCAAACATGAAAAATAGAAGTTGGAGAAATGTCTGTGTAGCAGACTTGGCTGTTTCCTGCGAATATGGACCCTTTGATAGTTGTTAAATTTATCATTTCATCTTGATCTTTGATTTTTGACCACTTTACAGGTAAGTATTCTTCCATTAGTGAGTGAAACTGGTTCTTGTTTTCAGAAGTTTACTGTTCAAACTAACGATGAATTTATGATAATAGAGGAATGGATGTATATTCATCCTGTAAGATTATCATTATTTTGAACTCATCTAGTTGAAGGAATAATCTCTGTTTTAGTTGATAGATGTCCCATAATCCCATTTCTCAATATTGACATAAAGGTCATTGACTTTACATCTTGTTACTGCTGATAAGAAACATTGTAACATACTATTGTTGTGGCAATGAGTGTATTTATTTCAGCACTATAATTCCCAAGACTAGTTCAAGAATGATGAATGATTTTGTATCATAATTGTCCCTTGGATTTTGGTTTTGAATGCTTTTCTGCATCACCTGGCCCATATGTTTCAACATATGAAGTTAGTCATTTCTCAACTTACTAATCCTGAGTCTTCTGACAGCAGCGTTTGTTGTCGACAAGATTGTATGATCAAACTGATATTGTATGACTAAATTGGTATAATGGGCGGTTGTGTATCAACGCCACAAAGAAAAGTTAGAGTATACCCTAAACATCGACGAACAAGGAAGTGTCGTGTGAAGATAACCAGTTCTACATTCAAGAGAAATAAGAAAAGCAACAGTGATGCAGGACGTGTGACGGATATAGCTCTGAGTGAATTTGTCCAAATGGATTTTGAGAATGGTGCAACTGCTACTTGCAGAAAATCTGAGGTCTCCAATTCCTCTTACCTTCTTACTCAGCTGCAATGGCATGTCAGTCAAGGAAACTCTGATGGTATGTATGTCCTTTTGCAAGTACTGAAAGGTGCTCTTTGCAAGTATATTGATAAAATACATGCCTTGGGTTGAGTCCTGGTTTAGACATGGCTGATTGTGTAAGAATTCTTTGTAGTTTCATCAAATTAGTTTGACTGCTATCAGAAGATTAGGTTCTATTAACAGCATCCATTTACTCATGGAAACAGTGGCACACTTTGTGCTTGCGTTTTCTGCCTTGCTTTAAATGTCATATGATACCTTTACTTGCTGCTTTAACAAAATCTGGTGAATATTTTAATATTAGAAAATTTCTTATGGAGAAATGGTTGTGGATTTGAAATTAGTTGTGGCTCTATAGTTACACATTCAATTTTGAATGGATGGAAGTAATTGAAATATTGAATGTACATCTTTGCCATACCCCATAGCCATTTTGGTTAAAAATTCTCGTTTAATAAAATATTGATCCTGAACTTACAACATTTATTAAGTTCATTGTCAAGTGTTATGTATTTGGTTAACTTTTACTTATTGAAGCATTTGTAAGTTTATTGATAGAAATTGGTCCATGTACTAAAGGATTATTCTCAACCAAGGAGTCCTTTATATTCTATATCCGTATTGTATGACTATGCGCTAGTTGCTGGAGTAAGACAGGAAATGGAATCACTTCAAATTAACTACTTTTGTTTTCTGTTGATGTCACATGGTACTTGCTCGTCTAATTGGTACTTATTTTTCATGATCCTTCATTAAACAATGTGATATATGGAAATGCTAGATGCCTACTGTTTCTATGTTCTAGTTTAGCATATACGAATCCTCTCATTCTTTCTTGATTGCTTATCCAATGAAAGAAGTATTTTCCTCTCTGGCCTAGGATCCTTCAGTCAGGAGCAAAGTTGCTGCAAATTTTGAGTGCATTCATGCAAGTACCAATGGAGACACTTTTTCTATTCAATAGCTGTGGAACTTACTTTAGAACGTTTTGTTTGCAGTTATTTGCCAAGAGGAAGCTTGGTTTGATTCAGTTAGTATTTTGGAATCTGATTCTGATGATGAATTCAGTAGTGTGGTTGGAGGTAGGGACTTCTACTTCTTGATCAGCTTTCTCCTCAAATGCATGTGTACAATTTGTTTACTTGGCAAACATAAAGGTTTCATGATTAGGTATGCAAATCACATAATTTGGAGTCATTTGCTTGGCTTCACTACTGTGGATCACCTTTATGTTTTTTTTCTGGTTTTTTGATCAATTAAATTATGATATTGGGGATAATCAGTTCATCTTGGTAAATCTTTTTGGTGACTAGTTTACAGTGACAGCTATACAAACTTCGTTCTGCATTGACCTATTATTGATTGATGAATCAAGTATGAAGTTGTTACCTTCAAACACTTTATAATCGAAGTGTTTTTTCTTTATTTGTTGTTACTTCAATTTATTCGCAGACCGATTTTCATCAGTGAGTACTGCTGTTGGGAACAT
>JANIMX020000028.1:3809744-3820426 GCA_024582655.2 Erythroxylum kunthianum
GCCGATCACTACTAACCCTAGCCGATAGCCGAGTATACACACTCAACTGCAGAGTCCATCTCAATGGTCAGTCGAACACCTACTCACATCTTTCCGACCAAATCTTTCATACACTTTCAGCATTCAAACTCTCCCAAATCAAACATATATACTCTCATTCACTAGGGCTGATCAACCCTTAATACTAACAAATTTCAAGCAGTCGACAGTTTCCACGTTCATCACATTTCCAGATTATTCACTACCAATAGCTGTTTTCGCAGCCTCTTTTAAAAAATTATAACTTATGTTCTACTTATCTAAAAATCCTAAAGTTTTTCAAACTTCACATTTATTCTTAGGTCTACAACTTTCATGCTTTAAGTTTCTCCAAAATCGGTCTCTAAAATCATGACATTCAAGTCAGAAAGCACGGATGAATAGTACATCCGAAAATGGAAAACTCTAAAACTTTTGCTCAACTCAAAATCAAATCATCATTACATAAACTTCACTCAATGTCATTGGAAAAACATGTTTATGCATGATTGATGCATTTTTAACGACATGCATTTACCTCTAAAAAATTTTCAATCAAGGAGTAAGAAATCTCCAAGCTCCTACTAGTTTTCAGCAACTCTCAAACCTCACGTAGAGAGCAATAACAACAGTGGAGAAAAGAAGTGAACAAAGGAGTAGAAATTTCAGGGTTACAGAATGTAGGGAAGAAGAAGGAAGAAGAAGGAGAAGAAGGCTGCTGCGTGCACTCTTCACAAATCCTCTAACTTATTAATATCTCTTACAAGATGTACTTTCTTCATTAAATTTCAACTACACTTCACTTTCCACATGTCTTGATTTCATTGGTTGTCATCAATTATTTTGGTATTTATACATGTATATACTCAATTTCATGAATACGTATGGGCCTACTAAATGGGCCTCTTCTTAATGGCTAATTTCCAATAGGTCCAATTTCTTGCTTAAGGACTAATATCCACCATTTAGTCTCTTAATCAAATTAATTAACATTATTTCTAATGTCCACCATCACTAATAACTTAGGCTCATCAAATTCATTCTTAACAACTCCCAATTTCTCAATTCTATATTAATGTACAATTTATCACATCAAATTCGTACTTTCACCCAAATTTACAAATTTCATCAAGTCTCATCAAATACAATTCTATATTCAATAACTCTTAATTTCTTAATCCCATGTTCAATATACAATTTATCCATATCGAATTCATATTTTCATCAAAATCACAAAGTTTCATTACATCTCCAAATTTTTGTCTCTTTCACAAATCAGTCTAAAACACTTCTAGGATCAGTATGAAACCAAATAACCAAACGAATCAAACAGTCAAAACGGTTTTCAAAAGAACAATTTATACCCGGAATAAATCAATGAAGCTATGCATGATTAAAAGGACATGATTCCTGTAAAAGAAGCATATGATGCAGTCAAAACAAACGCACTTAGTTACTCTTAAATGGAGCAACACAATCAAATACAGTAACCGTAAGGAAAAGATAACGATTACTACAGGTATTTAATTAGTTACAACAACAACAACAACAACAATAGCACCCAGTGAAAATCTCGCTTCTGCACAGGGTCTGGGGAGGTCTAGTAGTACGCAGCCTTACCCCTACCTAGTAGAGAGGCTGTTTCCAAATGACCCACATAAGGATGAAGGGAAAAATAATAAATAAATAAGTAAATATACAAAAATATAAAAATAGATAATAAAATATAAAAATACAAAATACAAAACAATCAAATAAACTAAGAGTAACAATAATATTAATAGTAATAAGAAGACTACGAGTAGTGCCAAAAATAATAGTACAATAAATAAATATATATATGGTAATAAAATAAATAAGAATACTAATAATAATAGTAGCAGTGATATAATAACAATAACAATAATAATAATAGTAAGAATAATAATAGTAATAGTAAGAATAATAATAATAATAGGAAGAATAATAATAAGAAATAATAAAAAATAACTAACTAGTCAAATTATTAACCCTATAAGGGATCACTTATTTGAATCTTAGTACGCTAAAGTTGTCTATCACGGGTCATGTCCTCGGTAAGTTCTAACACCGCTAAGTCATTCCTAATCACCTCCTCCAATTTTTCTTAGGTTTCCTTGTTTTCTCGTATAGTCACTGAGCAGTATAAGAGAGGTTCTGACCTGGTTGCCTCAACTCATTCCTATCCCTAGGAATAACTATGAGGAGATGTGTGAAATTCATAATTAGAATTGTCTTATATTAAAAAGAGACAAAAATAAAGTAAAATATATACAAAAATAAGAATTATAATCTATTAACTTAAAATTTTATGTTGAGATATATTGTTCTTATATTTATATGTAATTTACTACATTATTTTAAATTAATTAATATTAATATATTATTTAAATCTTATCAAAATTATAATTATTTATCTAATTTAATTTTATTATAAATTATGAATATTATTTTAGATATATTATTGTAAGAGGTTTTATTATTATTTCAAAATAAATTTATAGATTAAATATAATTTTAAAAAACAATACAATATAATTAGTTAAAGTTTATTTCATAAAATAAATGTGATAGGAATTTAAAATTTAATTTTTAAAATTAAACTATAGAAAATCTAACCCATATGTATGTCTAATTTTGAGATTGTGTTATGGTAATCACGTAGATTATTATAAATGGATTAATTGGACATTTCGAAACATTAAGTACTATATATTTTTATATTAAATACTTATTTATTCACTTTTTTCTATTGAAATACCCTTTAAAAAAAGGTTATAGGAATAACGTGATCAATTTCTCTCGGTAGAAGATATCAATGATTTAAAAATCGAACCAATTCGACCATTCAACCATAAAAACCTTGAATTGGTTGAACTTTTAATTCGATTTTTTTCTTTTAGATCCGATTTATTTTAATAATTATTGTAGTTAAAAACTGATCAATTTATCAATTAATCAATCGTTTTTTGTAAATTAATAAGTTCTTATAATTCAAAATAAATCAATTAATTTTCATTTAATAATTTTATTTTTCAATTAAATTTTAAATTCTTCGATAAATAAGGAAAATATCTTCCAATTATATTTTAAAAACTTTAATATTATTTAATTTTTAGCCGATTTTATGATAATCTAATACTTTGAAATCTTAAACTTCTTGTGTTACTGGTTTAAGATCCTAAATTTGAGGCCAACTTAAAACTCAATCAACTAAGGTTTGATCATTAACTTCAAACCGGGTCGAGCCAGGTCGGGCCAACCAAAATTGCCATCTCTACATTCCATGAAAGTTGACCTATATTATAAAATGTCAGCCATATGAAAGCTGTTAACACTTGGAAGAGAAATGCTTGGTAGAGGAAGGACATATATGCTTGTAACTGGAAAGTGACAAGAAGGAACATGAGCAATTTAATGGTAGAAGGAATCAATCTTGGTCCCAGGAGCTGATAAACTCAGACTTTAGTTTCTAGGAAGTGAGTTGAAGATACTGCCAAGCCTTCTACATCATAAGTTCTAACTAGTCTTTGTCGCTTGCCAGGACCCTCAAGCCAACAGAACTCGAGGTGAAACGACGTCGATTCACCTACATTTTTTGCAATATCGCAAGGGCCTCCCATGTACATTCCGCCAGGCAGTATCGTTATCTGATATCCTCCATCAAACGTGACCAAATTATCCGATATGGTTCCGGTCCAATGCACATTAGTTGTAACATCAGTTCCACCAGATGTAGAACTAATATCCTGAAAAAAGTTTGATAAGAACAAAAAACAAGTGATTCATGTCACATTCCATTTCAGTAACAACAAAAGCAGGTAATTTTGATGGAGGCACACCTGGATTAGCTGACCCCTGTCATCCATATCAAGTAAAGCAACTGTATCAGCTTCTGCAATTGTTGCTCCATAAACACCACTGCGTTTGGTTATACAATGACCCTTCCACTTACCAAGAAATGGTGAGATTCTGTCTGTGCTTTGCTGCAATTTAAGAAGACAAGTCTCTCATAACACCAGTAATAAATGAATTTCAAAGCAAAATTTGGTGCAAAAGAACTCAGTATGATGCGAATACGACTAATTAAAAGAACTATTGAGTTTGATTCAAACTCGTTCGTGAATTCTCTAGGTTATATTACTAGGTAAGTTCACATCACAGTGCTTATGTAATAACTGGTTTTCTTCACCATCTACAAATCAGCCATGTGATTATACAACTTACCAGGTCATGACTGTCAAGCTTAGGATGAATAAATAGGCCATCACCTCTATCTTCAACGAAGATAATAAGCATTTCTAAAATGCCTTTTGGGTCCATGATATGAAAAGCTCTTGCTCGCCTATCTTTTTCCAGTGAATATAAACAGTTCTCACACACAATTGAAGGTAGACGAGAAGGAAGCTTAAGATTTCTGCAAAGTAAAACGTAATGAGTGGATTGAGTAAGCAATGACATGATAAAAACCAGTATAAATGGTTGCAGAAAGAATGTGAACATCACAGATACACAATCAAACATATAATGAAGAAATTATTATCCGGACTCGGGTTTCACTTTCCAAATTGCTCTTAAGAAGGCTATTATGATGTTTTGCAACAATCATAAATTCATAAATTGATCTTGAAAACATAAAGAACTACAAGAATGTGAACATTTATCTGTCATTAACTACTTTCTACAAATAACTCCACAGATACACAATCAAACATATACTAAAGATATTGAACTCGGGTTTCAATGTCTAAATTACTCTTACGATGTTTCGCAACCATAATAAATTAATCTGAAAAAGAACATGATTTTTGAGGAAAAAAGAACTGACTTGGGTGATTCTTCTCCAGTATCATCTTCACCAAGCACCCCTTGCCTCAACACAGTTTCTAACATACCAGCTGTCTGGTACCTTAAAGCAAAAGCTCTCTCATTGGGGAAGAAACCAATCTGCAGACTAAACATTATGGATATTTAATGGGGGAAAACAAGGAAATTTTAACCTTTTGGCAATTGAATTAAGGAAAAAAATAATATAAAACCTTGAAAGTTGTAAGCATGAGAAAAATCTCACCTGTTGATACTTGTCCACAGTAAACATGTTAGTTTCTTTGATTTTATACTCTGCCCACTCTGGCTCCTCCTTATCTCCAGAGATGGAAGTGCTTGTTAAGGGTTGTTTTATGTACAGTCTACAAGAGACAACAGATCAAGCCAAATCACCTAAACTAACACCAAATTTTCCGTTCACAGGTCATGTTAATCAATGAAACTCACGTTTGAATAAGACTAATAAGATCATCCTCTCCATAAGAGCTAACTGAAAGTCTTGTACTCACTCTCTGCATCAATTTTCCATGTGCATCAAATTGCTGCAAAAACAAAAAGATGACAACTCAAGATTAATAATGAGGTTCGACTAATTGAGTGTGCCAACATCTTTAGGAGCCAACAGCAGCTGCTTCAATATTAAATTTAATATCGATAATGCTTAAAGAAAACTAATTTTACAACAATATATTTATATGTAAACTTTCTGCCTCTCCGCATACACGAATACGGATTACTACGATATGCCCATGTCTTAGACCGTATATCTTACTGTTTTTCTGTGCTTATGAACACAAGTTCAAATACCTTTGTGTCACAAGCCGTATCCTTTTTTAGAAAAAACCTCCACTACATCAACACATTCATCAAGAAATGTCCATTTCCTTTTCAAAACTTCAAGATTGTATACCTATATATAATGTCCATTGTTGATCCATATACAACAATAACACATAAAACAAGCTCCTACATAAAAAAATGTAAGCTTCATCTCTTTAAATAAGTAACCAGACACAACCATGAACATTACAGAAACTAACACACACACTTGAAACGGTAGAGCAGAAAAGGAGGTTGCTTTAATCAAGCTACAAGAATGAGCTAAACTTCATCAAAGCAAAAGGGGTTCTCACATGGAAAGAGCCGTGCCATTTGCCTAAGTTGAGGTTAATGAAACGATGGAGATTGTCTATGTTCATGGCTTCTGGGTCTGTTTTCGCATCTTCCACAGTTGTTCTGCTGGTGCTGGCGGTAGTACTTGAAGAGGAAGGTGGTGAGCTTCTGGGTCGGGTTATGGGACTCCATGCCAATGGTTTCAGGGTAAGAAATTTAGGAGGGAAAGGTCTCAGTGACTTTGGAAGTGAAGGGAAGGTGAGTGAATAGTGAGTATAAGAAGCCATGGACACGAAGAGACGAGAGTCACGAGACACCACAGCAGAGGCTTGTACTGGCCTTATCTTGGGTTCAAGGTCGGACCAGTGGATCATCATCATAGTCTTGTAATATATATTTCGATTTATTTATTTTTTAAGACAATTATAAATCCATCAAAAAATAACACAAATTTTAAATAAATAAGATTTATAAAAAAATTCTCAATATAATTGATTTATAAATTACTTTGATAAAAATAAACACAAATCAAATTAATACAACTTTTAAAAAATACAAAATATTTAAATAAAGATAATAAATTAACAACACTAATTTTTATTTAGAATAGAATATAATTTTTAATAATTTAGTCATTATTTTTTATTTTTAAGAATTATTTCAATCTTACTTACTTAAAATTTTAAGTCTTAATTTAAAAATTTGAATGATTAATTTTTATCATTTATTTATTTAAATAGGTGAATATTAAATTATTACATATTAATAAATTTTATTTTATAATTCTTATTAAATAAATAATTTTTTATTATAACTCTTAAAAACTTAAAAAATGTAAATATATATTTAAAAATTATACTAATAATATTTTAAAAATATAGAAGATAAAATTAATTAATGAATTCTCCTATTACATAATATTATAAAGAAGTATATAAAATTAAAAATGTGAAAAATATAAAAATATAAAATATAAATTTTGAAAATAAACTGAATTTTAATTTAATATTTACTTTTGTAAAATTAAGAACTGTTGGCTCAGGAGAGTTAGGTCTGTTGTATAACACTACGTTCCTTCTTCTTCTTCTTCTTCCTCTGTGAAATCAAGACACCGCTCCAACTCGCCGACGTCGCCGCCGCGTCGAACCACCGTCGTATCTGACGTCCCTTCTTTCCACCAAAACATTAAAGTTTCGTTCTTTCTCAACCGAATAAGTTTCGGGAGTTCACTCGAGGTACTATATAATTTTTGAATTATAGGTAACCGAATTTTGAATAGCCAGAGAATGTGTATGTTCCTTTTATTGTTTTTCTTTGATTTTGGGAGGGTCTTTAATGTCTATAGTAATAGTTCCCAGATGCTTTAGCTAGTCATGGGAGCTAAACTTTCATTACCATATGTTTTGTTAACTCGTGAATGAATGCCGTTGTGGTTTTCTTGAGCTGTATAAATGGTGTAATGGTTTGGTTTGGTAGGGTATAAAATCAGTTCAATCTGAAATAAGCTGGAGTTATTGTTTATAGATCAGTAAGCAATGCCAAAGAGAGGAAGGGGTCAAAAAAGGAACCAGTGGAATGGAAAGAGAAAATCCCCACATGAATATAAGAATGATCCGCGAGACATGGACGATGAAATTGATGTCTGTAAGTACCGCTGCGAACTTGTTTTGGTTTCATATAGTTCTTTGAATGATTCATTGATGCATATCAAATAATTCTTTTAACTGGCTGATGGGCTTGAGTTAAGAAAGAACATTTTATTTTTATTCATTATTTTCTTTATTTGGTTGGCCGCAGTTCACAAACAGAGGGATATAATTCCGCTTAATATAAGTGGTGATGCTACAGAATCGAGTGAAGATGAAGAAGATCCAGTTTTTAATGATGAGGTGTTGAATGGCTCTCTGTAATCATCTGATGAAATTGCATTTTAGTACTTTGCGTTTTCCTCTGATTTAGTTATTCTAATATTTTTAGTTAATGCAGTTTTATGATTTTGATTTTTCGGTTTATGAGACACTATGGTAAATCATTTTTGTTCTCTGAAATTTCAGCGAGTGTTCTTGCTTCTTTTTCCTTGCTTGTCATTTGTTCATGCCTCATTATTGTTAATATTGTTTGAAGGACATTGATGGTGGTGATGCTGATGATAATGAGGAAGAGGAAGAGGAGGAGGATGATGATGATGATGATGCCCAAGACACTACAATGGCCACAAAAAGTAAGAAACTTGATGCTACCTTTTATACTTATTATGTTGGTTCTTTTTCTTTCTTGTATATTTTGTTCTTCTTGATTGAATGCTATAAACATAAATTTTCTAAAGTTGTCAAGCTAATAATTCACAAATTGTACTTGGTTAACTACATTGTTGATTCTCTTTGTACTCATTTTTTTTTTTTTGCTTGTTGATATTCGTATTCCTTTATTGGAGGGAAGGTGGGGGTTAGAGCCATGCTTGGTGGCGAGCAGGGTTGAACTCAAATAGTTTAATTCTATCTTTATCACAAATAATTTGTTACACTTCATAGACCTCATTGCACGTCAAGGTTGCTAGTACTTTTTATGAGCAACATAATTCTGTGGTTGTTTAGTATTACATGCTTTTCCCTGATGGAATTTCTTTATTGCCCTACTTCATTTGTTAGAATATACATGTATATACATGTTCATGAGAAACTATTTGTTTCTTTAATTGAAGGAAAATGTGTGATTGTTTTTAGTTATTTTATTACTTATTGAATGTAATTTGCAGTTGCAAGGCAGCAAAAATTCCTGCGAGCAAAGTTTGGTGGAGTTGATGATGAAATGCCTGATGATGATGTCGAAGAGCAGGGAAAAAGGAGCCTTGTATGGGGTGGGAAAAAGGACCAGTATTACAATGCTGATAATTATGATTTTGAGGTAAGGACTTCATATTTATTTTTAAGGTAATCTCCCTCTTATCATGTCAAATTACTTGCTTTCTGTTTTGTTGACTAACCATTTTTTATTGGTGAAATGATTTTTCCCTAGTCAGTGTAGCAAGTTAATTGTTCTGAAGTTTCTTAATATTTAATTGGTGATATAGTTTGTATGTTATTTTCCAGCTGCAATCAAGTGATGATGAGGCCCCTAAAGAGGAGGAAGCAGAAGTTTAAGATTGCAGAGGGAGAAGGCTAAATCTTTATCACTGGAGGATTTTATCCTCGAGGACATTCATGAAGATGGAAGTGATAGGGAATTAACTTTAGAGGTAAACTTCTATACTAGGTTGTGTATTTTGTGTTGCTATTATATATAGTTTTCTCATTAATGAGAATTATTGCAGTAATTAGAGTTTGGTTAGCTAAAAATGATGTTTGGACAACTTTTTATGAATGGATATAAACACAGTATAGTTTTTGTGTAGGAAATTCCTGTTAAGAGAAAAAGGAAAACTTTCTTGAACAAATACATAGATCAGATGGATGCAGATTTTGAGGTCAAGAAGGATTTGAGTGCTTTATCACTAGAAGAGTAAATGGATGTTGTCTATAGGTGAATTTTAGTGTTTTTTACTGCTATTTTGTTCTCATGTTCATCTCATTGCCTGTGACGTATGAAGAACTGTTTTGATATATGGTTGATTCTAATTTTATTAGATAGTATAAGAAGAAAATTTTGCTGGGGTGGAAAGTAAAAAGTATGCTAGGCCCTATGGAATGCAATAAATAATTTGGTGAAATTTTGTTTTTATTCAGAAAAGATTGCTTTATAGAAGTAAATATCTAGTTGAGTTTCCTTTGGTTTTCATTTTCGTATCATTTCTATATATAATGAGATCATTATGTTTATAAAAAAATGAGACCATTATGCTATATAACTTTTTATATGTAACTAATTTATTTTATTTATAGCATTACAAATTTTAATTATATGGTTACGAAAAAATTTGCATAACTGTAGCTAGTTAGTAAAAAAATATTGATTTTATAAAATATTGATTTTACAATAAAAAAATATTTTCGAAATCCAAATCCAAGACATGTAATTAATTACATAATTAAAAAATAAACCAAGAATTTAAATAAAAAGTTAATAAATTAATTTTATATAATTTATTACACTTATAATATAATTTATGAAAATAATATTTTTGTTCTATGTTTAAGCATAAACCATTTTTATGGAATTAATTACATATTTAAAAAATAAAAAAATTAAATAAAAAGTGAATATATTAATTTCATATAATTTATTACACTTATAATATAATTTATAAAAATAATATTTTTGTCTTATGTTCAAGCATAAACCATTTTATGGAATTAATTACATAATTCAAAAAATAAACAAAATTTTAATAAAAAGTCAATAAATTAATTTTATATAATTAGTCCGGCATATAGTCCTGCACTGCACCAAACGCGTTACAATATATCTTAGTTAGTCCCACTTAATTTAATCATGTCTCACTATTTAGTCCAGTCCCACTTAATCTTATCCTACGTACCAAATGCCAACTTAGGGTTTCATTCTTCGATCTTCACGTGGATTATCGTTAGAGACGTCCTAATATGGATTGTTGAGTAGTTTACGACAACTCGACGTGTCACGCCCCGGACCTCGCCGGGCTCGCGACAATCGCCGTATACCCGAGCTAAGAAAACTTGCGGCGCCCTTAATTCGGATATGCAAGGCTTACAGAGTATTCCTACTCCAGCAGTCCAGATAAAATCATTCAA
>JANIMX020000028.1:3859411-3870579 GCA_024582655.2 Erythroxylum kunthianum
CTCCAAGTACAAAACTCGAGAATCAGATTCAACAGGACCAGTGAGAGAGACGAGTAAGATTTTCATGAGAATTTTGTCCTCAATTTCCTCTAGGGATCGCTGGGGTTTGGCGGTAGCCATGGTAGGAAATAGCTGAAAGGTTTTAACTTCTTTTCAATTTATAGGAGGAATTACTTTGTTTCCCGGGAAACAAACAGAAAGCTAAGGAAAATTAGAAGCGGTTTAGAACAGCAGTTAAGAGCTTCCGGTTGGTCATGTTCTGGAAATCCAGAACTACTGAATCATCTGCTTCAAACTGATATTTAAGCTCAACGTAAATATATTAATATATATTATTAATAAGGATGGTATTGGGCTGGGCCGGGTTTGACTTCCTTTCGCCCAAGTCAAGTTTAACAATAACAACAACAACACCACCTAAGTCTGAACATTTTTTAAAAAGCACGAGTCCAGTCGAGGCTCAAATGAGTCCGAGACTCACAACTTAAACCCGATTTTGATCAAATTTTAGTCAAAATTTCGAGTTTGGTTCAAGTTTGATCATTATTGTATCAAGAAACGACATTGATTTGTCTATTAGTAACAAACATCGTTCAAACATTGTCATTGAGACGTTTGAGTTTCGGACTAGGTTGAGCTTTAAAAAGCTCAAATTAAATTAAATCGAGTCATACTTATTGACTTCTGCTAGTTTGGTTAGGACCGAATCCAACTCGAGGCTCAAACAGGTCCGAGACTCATAGCTTGAACCTGAATTCAATCGAATTTTAGATCAAAAATTCAGACTTGATCCAAGCTTGATTATTGTATTGTCATTTTATTTGATCGTTATTTTGTTGAAAATAATATTGTTTTGTTTATTAGTAACAAACATCGTTTAAACATTGTCGTTGAGACATTTGGACTTTGGGTTGGGCTTAAAAAAGCCTCGATCCGAAGTTTGATCAAAATTGAGTCGTATTTGTTGACTTCCACCAGTCTGTCTAGCCAGGATTCAGATCAAAATGTCAAGCATAATATTATACTAATATCTTATAATTTAATAATTCTTAAAATTTTAGCTTGAATTTAATAATTTAGTCAAATTTATAATCTTATAAATTTTCACATAAATTGAATTTTAATGTATTAATATATTTTATATACGACTTTAATTTTGTAATGTATTTGGATTTGTAAACTACTTTAGTATTTGTTAGCACAAGAAATTGAATTGAATTAGAAACACTTCAAATTAACACGAAATGAATAGAAATTTTAAAAATAAATCTAGAAAGAGGGAGAGAAAATTAAAAAATAAAATAAATTAGATTAACTAAAAAAAGAAAAATGAGTCAAAGGCAAGAAATGATGTCCAAACTTGAATGTTAGTATAATCTACAAAACCACAACCATAAAAAATCCAGTTTTCTGCTGAGGGACATCAATTATACGTAGTCTTCCCCTTGTATTTTTTTTACAAAGATATTGTTTTCTGTGACTCAAATATGTAACTTTTCAGATCACAAAGAAATAACTTTATCAGTTACTCTAAGACTCGCCTTCGCATTCTTCCGTGATGCCACTACTCCGCACGATCGCCCTGAAGAGTGCCTAGAATGGGTGCGACTGCCGTTTGAATTTCAGTATAATATGAAGGTTTAATAATTAAAAATAAAACAAATTATTAGTAATCATTTAATAATAAGATATGTAGATGATTTAATTAAGTAAAAAAGTATTACTACCCCTCTAATTGATAGAATTAACCATTTTCATATCTTCTTTGACTATTTATAATTAGAGATGGTAATGGACCGGGGCGGACCGGGCCTGGCTGACCACAGGTACCAAAGGTCAAATCGGACTCTAATAGCCCAAAGCCCAATCAGGCCCGACTATGCCAGAAAAGTTTTTTATTTTTATTTAAAAATAGAGACTAATATCATTTTACTTAAAATAATATCGTTTTGTCTATACATGTTGGACTTTGGGTCGCGTTGGACCTGGGCAGCCTAAACCTAAGCTACATCGAGACCCGATTTAAAAAAGAGAGCCTATGACTCAGTCAATTCAGACCTAACCTGTTGACGTTAGGTCAAGTTGAGCCCGGACAAAATTGCCAAGCTTATTTATAATTCAAATATTATGACTTATACGGATAGTTAAAAAGTTCGAGTTAGACCTAATTCAAAGTTAACTAATTATACCTAATTTAATTAAATTTTTAAAAAATTTATTCAATCATGATCGATTCTTCTAAGAGCTTTCATTAGATATCTTGAGTTTGATTTTTCATAAAGATAGCATAAGTAAGAAGTTCGTAGGTCAAATATAATCTGATCCCAAAGTAACATGTTAAGTTTAAGTTAATTAAACTTTTAATCTGAGTTCGGGCTTAATAAGGTTAGCTCGACTCGAACTAATTAAAATAATATTATTTTGTTAAATTATTTAAAAATTAATTGACCAAACGATATCGTTTTGACTTTAATTAGATTAGGTCTTAGATAGTATTATTTTGTTAAATCATTTAAAAATCAACGTTTTGACTTTATTATTTTGTTAAATCATCATATGTTTAGAGCCAAGAAAGTGAAAGAGGTGAATAAGGTTTTAAAAATCAGATCGAAAGTTAAATTGGTACGATAAGAGTTTTAAGGTTTAACCCGTATTAAATTATCATAAAATAAGTTAAAGATGGAATAAAATTAAAAAAATTTAAAATATAATTAAAGAAGAATGTCCTTACTTATCGAAGAATTTGAAGTTTAATTAAAAAAAGAAACTGTTAAATAAAAAATAATTGATTTATAAAATCGAATAGTTTACAAAAATTAACCGATTAATTAATAAATAAATTAATTTCTAACAATAAGAGTATTAAAGTAAATCGAATCAAAAAATAAAAAATTGAATCAAAAAGTTAGTCGGTCCAAAGTTTTTATGGTTAAACTTATCGAACCGCTTTAATTTTTTAAGTTGTCTCTTCATTGCCTACAAATAAGTTCTTGGTCCAGTTTTGTTTTTAATTTCCTGCATTTAAAAGCAGAGCTTGATCTCATATGACCCAAACCCCTGAAAATCTAAGGATTCAGAGTTTCTCATACAAAAGGATCATTTCTAGAGTAAAAGATATGGTAAAATTTTCAAATATTTAGAAAAAAAAACTCTTAAATTTTGATTAAAAACAACCTAATTCTTAAAATTAATTAAATTATTAATTTAAGTCGAATTCAATTGATTTAGGTCCTGTTTGTTTGAGTTGATAGCTGATAGCTGATTGTGAAAAGCTAATTTTAGTAACTTATTGAATTAGGAACTGTTTGAGACTTAAACAGCTATCAGGAGCTGTTTGATATCTTTTACCAAACAGTTGGTAGTTGAATCAGGAGTTATTTGGGGCTATCAGCTCCTCCCAAACGCTAAAACAAGCAAGCTCTTAGATAGAGTTTAAGAGTTAAGTTGAGTTGCAATATCGGTGACATTTAATTAGTTGATGTATAGTATTCTTATCGTATGCGTTTCAATATTATTTTTTAACTGAAGTCTAAAAAAAGAGTTTTTTGGAAAAATTGAAAATTATATGAGGCTTTTTCTTACCTTTTTTCTTTCATATGTACATGACTCACCCACATTGCAATCTTTATCAGGAAAATGAAAAAGCAGGACTTTCTTGTAAGATTTTTCATCTGGAATCAGTCACCAAAGCTGAACAAATCATCTTCACTTGAAGGCAAGCTAGAGTAGTTGGAGTTAGCTGGACCAAAGAACAATTCCAGGCAGAAATCTGGGCCACATATGGATCTACCTTTGCTGCCAAGTTTATCCAAATCCCGCACTTTCAACTGCAAGATTAGGATAAACCAGTTGATGATATTCAGATTTCACAGGCAGGATTGTTCGAATTACTTATGATATGCAATCGAAACAAAGTTCGTGAAAAGGGGGCATTACAGATTTTCATTCTGAATCTGTTTCAATCCCATTGGAAAAACAGAAATTGGCAAGAAACTTACCTGGAGCAAGCCATTCTTGATGAAAGCTGTGTTAAAGCAAACATAGAAGAGACGTCCTCCGATCATTTTCTCGTAGAATATGACCCGAACATCTCCGTCTACCTGCCGGAATCAGGCAGAAACTAGTTCAGGAGTTGATTCATTTGTCAGGAAGCTGAAACCAGTGGACAATGTGATATGTGGCTTACTAGAACAGGTTTATCAAAATAGTAGTCAAGACAGGTTTTCTGATAAATTACTGAGCTTTCTGTGTCCATCTGAACAACAATATGAGGTTCTTCCAATTCTGATTTCTTCTCTTCATCTTCACCTTCAACGAATGACAGATAATAACGAGGACTATTGTTTCTATGGAACCCTTTCTTGATTGGTCTGCAACAACTTTTGATAACTTCCACAGGTGGACGATATAGCTGACTCGAAATCTGCCAAAAATGATCAGTAATTCTTTCTGGTGTGATCATAAACAACAAAGAAACCATAAGTGAATACTGATTCAGGAGAAACAATGTTTCAGGATTGTCTAGCAAACACAGTATATATGTTGAGTTCAGCAGAGCAGAAATCAAACTTGGTTGATATACTGGATTTCCATGAAACATTCTTTCTATGAGTTTACCTCCTGCAACTCTGAGACCACGAAGAAGACCGAGTCAGTGTTAATCACATCATAAAGTCGAATCCGACGCAATTCTCGATTAGATGATCCAGGCAAGTTCACTTTAGGAGGTCCAACTCCACAGCCAAAACCTTTTGGAAAAGAAAGTATACTTGCCCAGTATTCCACATATCGACGTTGGCTTGGTATAGAAACCTGTTGCACAGTGCACTATGAAACAATAGCTAACAGAATATAGATAAGATACAAACATGAAAGCCCTTCATGACTTTCTCAACATTAGTTTCAAGGAATTCTTATCAAGCATAGAAAGCTAAGCAGATCTTAGTCAGTTGATGAAGCAATCAAAGTTTTATCAGTACACCTTTCTGGTATTTAGTTTGATAATTTTCCAGTGAAACCAAACGAAATCCAAGTTTATCAGCAGCAGCAGAGAATTTTCACTTCATTATCCAGAATTTTTAACTTACTCCTTGGTTGTTGGTAGTCCGTTTATTTGCATACAATTGAAGAGCTTCCTCTGCTTTCATTCCACTATAAACAAGGTACGCACACACCATTAAACCTGTACGACCTTTTCCTGCCTGCAAATTTTGATCCAATTAGTACTAATCTACACGACCATCAACTCCAAATCCTAAAGAACATTAAGCAGCAATACCATGCAGTGTATTACTGCAATATTTTTCGGATCACTTGACAGCCATGAATGAACACTTTCACAAAAGAGCTTGACCATGTGAAGAGGAGGGACGTGATTATCATCAAAAGGGTATCTCTCAACACGACCATGGAAGTTTGATGGATCATAACTTTCCTCAATACACAAGTTATAGACCTGCAAAGAAAATATGGACCAAGTTCAGGTTTCTGAGCTGTAGCAGTTCAAGAGCTGGTTAAAATGTTCCACAGAAATCAAAGTAAAGTACACTTACCTTGTAATGTGTCCCATGTCTCATATCGAGCACAGACTTGACCTGCCAAAGAGGGTTGCGATACATGGCTCGCATTCTTTCTGCAGGAAATGACATGGCTAAGATTTGGTCTGTGATGTAGGACATGTCAAGATCATATCCTGCTACGAGCATTCGCCTTCTGTGCTTAGACACCAAGTTACGAATGTAGTTTCTGGTGGTAAGATAGTTGATGAATGAGTACTTAGAATGATCTAAACTTAAGTTTCCTACTTTTCCTGTTCCCTGATGCTTCGAAAACTTGACACCCATTTTTGGCTGGTGGTCCTTTTGTATGCCAAAATTCTTGCTAGAAACAGTGCAATTACCCTATAAAGTAAAACCATAAACATGTAAATCCAATCTTGTTCAGAAAAAAAAAAGGAAAATGTAAGCTTTTTTGTTTTTTGCTAATAAAGCTCAAATCTTTAAGAGCCAAGAGTATGCTAATTAGGTGTTTAGGTAAGAGATTTCAGAATGCAATTGTGTAAGGTTGGCATTTCGGTTCGGTCTGAAGTCAATACGAGCTAGGCTCGGGAGTACCAGTCTGACACAAATCGGTTCAAATTGGTTTGGTTCGAAATTATGTGGTTTTGTTCTAAAACTTGTGACTAAAAAGATATTATTTTGATCAAATTTTGAGAATCAAGAGGATCATTTCAATCTGATTCAGTCATAATTAGATCAATCCAAAACGATGTCATTTTGTTTAATAATTGAAGGATTATGTGACCAAAACAACATTATTTTATTTAAAGCTCGATCAAGCTCTGAACAGCTTCCGAGTCTTAAAAAACATTTAATCATTATAATTATTCATACTTCAACTCCTAATTCGCAATTTAAAACCTTTTTTAAAACTTTAAAGACTATTCAGAAAATTTGCTCAACCTAAATTTCCAACAAAGCCATCATTTAATTTCCTTAAATTTGCACAATTATCAAAATATGCACAAAACCATCATTAAATTTCCTTAAAATTGCACAAAAGGGTGGCCTTGAATTAAATTAAATCAATTAACAAAAAATTTCATTGTTTCAATTTTCCCTTTTTCCACCTAAAAGGTTTCATAAACAATGAGAAAAAGGATGTTTTTTGTTAAAAAAAAAGAGAGAAAATTGAAATTCAATACCTGAATTGCACATGAAGCTGCAAAATTCTGTTGAATTTACAGGCAAATCCAAGCAATTTCTAGGGTAGATGTAAAGACCCAAAAAAGAGTCTTTTTGGATTTGAAGAAACCCTAGAAAAAGCTTGTAGATATGGAGGGTAAAGTGTTCAAGGAGGCCAGGAGGGAATGGTGATATCCATGCACTGTTCCTGATTCAATGTGGATAAAAATAAAATAAATAAATAAATGGTGTTATTATTATTATTCTTCTCTGTGTTTTTTTAAAATAAAGAAATCTTATTATTTTTTTTAATAATTATTAGCTTCCTTCAATGGTTTTTTTTTTTATAGCTAAATTTGGACATAGGTCCTTCCCTCTTCTCAGCCCTTAGTTTTGAGGCAAATGCGGCGTGTCCTCAGGTAGTTAATGATGCTGAGAAATGGCGGGTGTTCTAAGGTTTAAATGAAGTGTGTAGGATGTGCATGGATTTAGTAATGGCAATTGGGCTTGGTCCCAGTCTGGTTCGGCCTGAAGTCAATGGTACATGCCTGAATTGATCGGGTATCGGGCCCAATTTTTCTGAAAAATTGGGATCTCGATTAGGGCTCTGACTGCCCAGGCCCTTATACCCAAAACGATGTCGTTTTGTTTTTTTAATTTTAAAAAAATATTTAGGTCGGATCGGACCAGGTTGCCTTAGGCCTGGTGGTGCTCAGACACTGGCCGATCAAGCCCATTGCCATGCTTACATAGATTGTCACGTTTGAAGATTATAAAGTGTGTTGCAGTTAGGGATGACAAATTGACTGAGGCTAAGCTTGAACTCGGTCCGAGTTAATGGACAAAAGTTTAAGTTGGTCAGGTTTGAGACTACGCTCGAACTCGGAGGGCTAATTTGAATCAATATCGACCAATATGTCAAAACTACATTTTGAATTGGCTCAGACTAAAATAAAAAAAAATCTTTCAATTCGAACCGATTGGGCTACTATGCTAAAAACGACTTTGTTTTGACCGACTCGAATACAAAAAAATCATGTTGGGAGTTAAAAGACATAGTTCTCTCCTATAGTTTAAGTAATCTTAGAATAACTCCCTAATCTTTAAAAGTATCGAAAAAACTCATAATTTTCAAAAAAAAAAAATCCAGAAAAACTCTTCTCTTAAACTTAATTAAAAAATAACGACGAAACGCATGCAGTTTGAACATCAAACGTGAACTAATAAATCGTCATTAATACGATAACCCAACTAAGCTCTTAAATCTGACACGAACCAATTAAATTTGAATTAAATAAACAATTTAAGATAATTATAATAAATTATTAGTTTGAGACAGATTTAACTAGTCCGGTTCGAGTTTAAAAGATGAGTTAAATCGTCATATAAATAATATTTGATTAGTTTATGTCTGATGTTCATACTGCGCGTGTTTCTTCATTATCTTTTAACCAAAGTCCAAAATAAGGATTTTTTTAGAATTTTGAGAACTAGGAGTTTTTTTGAAAAATTTTAAAAATCAAAAAGTTTTTTTTAAGATTTCTTAAATTACAAGAGAGATTTATGTCTTCTATCCTTCGTGTTCAATCTCGAACCACCTTACTTACCCTAATTAGAGTCAATTACTAACTAGTTAGATTAATTTTGGTAAATTAATTTTGATAAGGGATTTGAATCTAAGAATTGAATCAGAATGAAATTTCATAGGTTTTTGGAGAACATGGTAATGAAAATTTGTAATCAAAATAAACTTGGGTTTTGAACACTAATAAGAAGAACATTCCTTGCTCTCAAGTAAAAGAAACACAAGGCATCAACAATGAGAGGATGAGGAGGAGGAGGAGGAGGAGGATTGAAGCTAGCAAGTGCATACCAAACATGGTCTTACTCAAGATGGTCATGTGGCCTGATTGACATGAACATTGCAGCATATTGCAGGAGTCTGCTCTCTGCACCTCCTCCATTATCTACTGTCGCAGGGTTCACTGGACCTCTAGTCCTCACCCTGTAGCGACGCCAAGCGAATTGTATGTTCACAGCTGCCCATGTTCGCCAGTTCGACGAGTAATATCTTGCGGTTCGCTTGAGTCTTTCGTTCGCGAATTTGTATCGGAAGTGATCTGTGATGTACCTGAGATGGTTTGAATCAAGACCAAATGCTTCTGTTGATTCTAGGCACACAAATGTTGCAGATGAAGCAGGAAGTCTGTCCAAGAATGGGCGGCGGAGACACCAGGAGAGCAGTTCATCACCCAGAAAGCCTCCAGGTTCAAGCACACTAGTGGCTACCATACCTTTGCTAAGGCTTTGGTTTCTCTTGGTTCGTCCTCGAACAATAAAGACCATTCGGTGCACGGGATCTCCTTCTCTGATTATCTGTTTTTTTTGTGCAGCCATAGTAGTAATTAATGATCATATAGTAGTGTTTTTTGTATGATATCCAAATGATTTGAAAGTCAAGAATATGAACCTTTTCATCTTTGGAGAAGATCAAGGGCTTAACTCTATCACAAATGTTGTCGAGAATAAGGTCGTCCAAGTTGTGGAACAGAGGTACCTGAAGATTAATAACAGCAGATTGAACTGATAAGTTGTGAAGTTTCTATTTTCTGCAGACAAAATTCAAGGAATGAAAGCTCCAAGATCTTAAAGGACTTGCAATTCCAGGAAGATTAGTAACAGTAATCAGAATTGAACTAATGTGTTCTAAAGTTCTATCTTCTGCAGAAGAAATTCAAGGAAGGAAATCTCCAAGATCTTAAAGGACTTGCAATTCAAGGAAGATTAATAACAGTCAGAATTGGACTGGTAAGTCCTGAAGTTCTATTTTCTACAGAAGGAATTCAAGGAAGAAAAGCTCCAAAATCTTAAAGGACCTGCAATTCAATAAGATTAGTAAAAGCAGTTAGAATTGGACTGGTAAGTTCTAAAGTTCTATTTTCTGCAGAAGGAATTCAAGGAAGAAAAGCTCAAAGATCTTAAAGGATTTACACTTTCCTGCGTATGTGATCCAATATAACCTCACAAGATCAAACCAAATACAAATGTTTAGGTGAAATAGTTATTTCTATTACCTTCTTGATGAGGTCTATGCACAAATGCCGCTTGATATCTCTCCTGAGACCTTCAGGTAAATCCTTGATCAATGCTATCTCATCTTCCCCTCCCATGGTTGCCCATTTTTCGTGTTCGTAACGGCGGACTCTTTGTCTTAACCGAGACGGTAATTGTCTTCGCTTCATCCACCATTCCATGTCTCGACATCTCAGCTGCATTTTTTTCTTATTGGCCATCACAGCATGCAAAAACACCTTCATGGAGTGTAAATTTTCATCACTTGAACATATCTTGAACAAAATCAGATCAATGGAAAATTGCAACTGCTTAGTCATACCTGAATATTCCCAATCAATAGAGTGAAAAGCAACAAACCACTTAGAACAATACATATACTGAATATAACTTCCAGCCAGTTGCTTGTTGGCTCAAGATCATTGCCAAAGGTACTGCAAATATGAAAGTAGCAGCTGACATTCAAACTTCAATACAAGTGTTGAGACTAATCTTCAAGCAATAGCACAGAACATTAGCTGGCTAGAGTACTAACATGAAAGCTTATCAAGAAGGATAGAAGAATGACCTCAAAGGATAGAAAAATCATCTTACAATATTACAAATACTAAAAAAAGACATTTCATTAAGTTTTTATCGAACTTTTCTCACAAAATTCGTTATCAAATATAAATTAGAGTAATGATACAGATTCTTTAACATACTTAATACTCACATAACATAACATTTAATAAAATATTATTTTTTAATATTTATAATATTATGAGATATTTTTAGGTAAAATTAGTTCAATAAGAGTATGTAAAGTTCGCATCTTTTACCCCTATTAAACACCAAAAAAAATTGGATATAGGATCATGAATGCAAGGGAATCACTGTAAATGATGGTAATGATCATTTATAGATTTTATTGAGGTGGCAAAAATCGGGTCAAAACTAACCAAGCCTAATTTGAAGTTCAACCATTCACGAGAAATCGGGTTGACTAACTCAATTTCAATGGGATCGAGCTCAGGCTCAAGCATTAGGAGGCTGGGGCCAGAGTCCAACCTGTTCCCACCTCTAAATCTTATGCTGGAATGGACCATTGATAACTAACTAGGCAAGATGTCCCTCTAACTAGGCACTTCAATTACCAATAAATGGGTTTCCTATTGCTAGCATGCTCAAACATGAACAAGAAGAAGCCCTTATCAAGGACATTAAAAGTTTTAATTTTTATGCAGTAGTTAGCTTACCTGAGGGTCATTAGACCCCAAAATATTGGAAACAGGATCTTGACTGCCAATGAATCACTAGAAATGACTGGTAATGCCCACTTATAAATCCCATACTTGAATGGCCCTTTAGTATCTAAACACATCTTCCCTCCAACTGCAGTTGAATTACCACCACATGGACTCCCTACTGTTC
>JANIMX020000030.1:54012-66389 GCA_024582655.2 Erythroxylum kunthianum
ATTTTCATGCATGGGCTGCTTCTTATAACCTCGGCTAAGTTATCTTACCAATTAACTCTTATCGACTGATTCTTCTACCAGCTGGTCCATCCAGTTTCAACGTCTTGCTTCTTATCGACTGAACCTTTCCACGATTGATCCATTTGGTTTCCACGTGACATTTCTTATCGACGAATCCTTTCCTTGAATGATTCATGTATCTCGACATCGGCTGAACTTCCTTATCGATTAACTGACGTTGGACTTTATCACCAACCTAGTCGATGTTGGGATTCCACTGCCAAGATCGATTGCTAACTGAGCCGAGGTCTGTTTCATCATCGATTTATTCCGCTGTCGATTTCATCTCTTCTGACTCATTCTTCTACTCTTTCAGTCTTATTGGCAACAACTTATGCACCGTAAACTAATCAAAGCAGAATTTCTCCATATATTGCTACTGCATCATTCTCACTCAGTCGATTGCCGAGCGAGACTGATCTAGTCAATTACTGCGTAGCATTAACTTAGTCGATTTACCGACTTACTTAGTTTATTTACCGTGTAAAACTTACTAGTCGATTGCCGACTTACTTAGTTGATTTACCACGTAAAACTTACTAGTCGATTGCCGACTTACTTATTCGATTTACCGTGTAAAACTTACTAGTCGATTGCCGAATTACTTAGTCAATTTACCGCGTAAAACTTACTAGTTGATTGCCGAGTGGGATTATTACAAACAGTTTCCCACATGACCTATATCGGCTAAGTCTTCTGCATAACTTGTTATCGGCTGATTTCTTATTAACATTCTCGACTGCTTTTATGCCTTAGTCCTCACTCGGCTGATCTCTTACCTGTCATTTCTCAACGTCTCAGGTATCTTACACTTATCGGCTAATCTAAATGGGATTTTCTCTAGGGCTTTCTACGACATAGTCCTTACTTTGTTGATTTCTGAACAGGACTAACTTAGTCGGTTGCCGAGCAGGGCTAGCGCTAGGCAGTTCACAATATGCCCCTATCTCGTCTGAGTCTTTTACCCCATCTGATATCGACTAACTTAATCCTCTGCCAGGTTAACTTCTTTAGCCGATAGTGGAGTTCAAACTCTCTAACCACTCGACAGGTTTACACCTCTAGCCGATGTTCAGGTTTGCTTCCCTTACACTCGACGCATCTACTCTTCCTAGATTTGGCACACACAAACTCCAAAATTTTCATTTCTATTTAATTCTAGCCGAGGGACGCTAACCTACTTACTCGACTACAATCAGTACCTGAGATTGGATTTCTAATCCAATATACATAATCACCAGAAAGTCTGACTCACTTCCATCACAGAATTAATTAATTTCATAAGCATACTGTGATACTTAGGAAGAAATTCACGTATGGAGGTTTGGGATTTTACAACTAAATACCCTTATAGTGTAATATGATTAGAAATATGTAATTAATTGATTATTTTAAAATTAATGATGTGTATTAGTAGTTTTTTAAATTCAATCTATAAATAAGGAGTAAAAATGTATTGCCTAAATATTTAATGAAATTAGTTATTGTAATTTTTTTCCAACAAGTTATAAATAAAATGAGCAACATACATATTTTATATAATCAAATTAGTATATTTTTTAATTGTAATAGTATTTTTTAATTACTATGAAATGAAATTAGGGAACTAAATATTTAATGAAATGAGTTTTTGAATTAAAAAAACCTACAAGTTAAAAGTTATAAATTAAAGTATCTATTAATTTAATAAAAATAACCATCCATGGATTTAATTGCATAATAAATTAAAGATACATTGAAGCCTTATATTTTATTCAACATGTCCTTAACAATAATACACGAAATGACTCCAATGGCAATAAGTAAAAATCCTTGAGTCCATGTCATTTTTTCTTTATCGTTGCAACTTCATTTGGATGTGCATCTATCGGAAGTGAAAATTCATTGGGTATTGATGAGGGTTTATTAAACTATTGAAATAATTTTTTCATTTCTACAAGTCCATTTATTCAGACCCATGACATAAGCACATCGTGCTTTAAGCAAAGCTCGATACCCTTTGAATCTAGCATTGGAAAACCCTTCAGTTGCCAATTTAACTTCATCCTAATGGCTGAAAATACCAACTCGACGTCTAACAAATACAACATAGAAGTTGTATTTTCCCATTTTCAAGTACCTAAAAATGAATAATATCAATATCATTCATACACATAGATCATGTAGACAACAATAACAATAAGTTAATAAACCAACATTCATCATTCACAAATAAGTTGATAAAACAAGTACACCATTCATAAATTGATCATTGAAGACAATGCAAATTTTAGCTTTTCACCAAAGCTACTGATACCAGTAGCTTAACAAAAATGGTAGGCCAGAAACTGATAGGTCACACCCTAAAATAACTGTTCTGTCTATTATAAGTAATGACATCATAAAAAATGTTAAGTTATCAACATTGTTAGCATCCTATATTACTATATTATAGTGTACCATAACCTACAAATTATATCTTAAAGCATGAAGCTACACCCCATCATCCAACAAGCTCCTCACATAGGCATGTTTTTGATCCGTATTCATACTCCAGAATAGATTCCCTGTATGAGGATTCTTTAAGAAGATCCTTGTTGTCCTAACAATCTCCTGAGTGGAGAATCCCAAACTCCCAAGCTCTTCGCCAAGCTTGGTTCCAAATTGTCCCATAATGACATCCGCAATTTTCTTTGCATTCTCTCTGCTATTTTCAATGGAACGATCGAAAGAAGCAACAAGCCTCTTAAGCACTTTAATATCTTTCATCTTCCTCTTCCCTTTACTTTGTTGGTTCCCTTCTATATTGTTGGAAGATACCTTCATCAAAAATTCCTCATTCGGGTCACTACCCAAAAAGTTAAAGCCAAAATACTACACATACGTCGGCTATCTCCAACACATCCTAGCCAATATCGGCTAGCAATCTTGGTAGACTAAAACATAGCCGATGACCACCTTCTGGTCACTTTCAAAGAAAGGTTCCTGAATAAGAAATCTAGCCTTATGCGTCTATTTTCCTAAGCAATTAAAATCAGTTAATTTGGAGTCCTATCGACTAAGTTATGGACAAAACACTACACATATCTCGGCTATTTCCAACACAGCCAATATGTCTCAGCAAACGAAAACCTAGCCGATGACCACCTTCTGGGCAGAATCAGAATAAAGTCAAATCATGAAAATTTAATCTTTAAGTATCTAGTTTAATTTGCAAGTTGAATCACTCCATTCGGAGCTCCTTAGCTCAAGTTATAGTCAAAACACTAACACATATCAGTTAACCCCTCAACAAGATAGTATAAAGACAAACGTTTATACAAAGACCTTACTAATTTCCATACCTTTTTCTCTAAGCTTTGCTTCACAACATTGGCTTCCGTAGTCTTCTTCTTCCCCTCTCTCTACACAACCACATAGCAACGATTTTAGCCTAACCATGACAGAAATTTCCAATGAGAAAGAAGACGGAAAACATGGACATACACATCCAACCAACACAAAACTCTTACCTTTTTCAAGCTCCAACTCTTCCCTTCTCGGATAATCTCACCAAGCTTTCTCTCACTTCTCTTCTCTCCTAGCTGATTTTGGTAAATACAAAAACAAGACAGAAGCAAAATTTACGTATAACACTTGCTCATCTTCTTATCTTCTTGTCTTTAGTCCATAAATGCCAATAAATGTTACTTTTCACATGCCTTCTTTTTGGTTCTTATAACGTAAGTGTATGGTGTATGTATGAGAGATATACGAGTACGAATACCTGTATATACGTATCTTAATTGGTCTATACAAAAGCCCAACGTGTATTAGCACATGACTAAAAACAAATACATACACATACATGAATACATATAATTGTATACATATAGGTACAAATATACATATACATACACATTTTTTTGTCCTAACTCAAATTAATCAAATTATGCACTAAGTTCATATATGCATGTATGCATTTACAATAAAACCTATTAGGGTCAAATTTGAGTCATTACAAAAGTTATAAGTTCAAATAACAGAAATAATCTCTTTGCAAAGTACAAGGAGAAAACTGTGTATAATTAACGAAGCTACCCGAATCTCATAAAATAAAAATACTGAATTTGCTGTGACGTTTGATTGGAGAATTCCATGTATACAAAACATGCTAAAAGACTTTGTGCTTCCTTTTTCCAAATGTCTTGATTACTTTTCGCAGTCCGCATGCGCATGCATATTTTTTCTTCGTCATGTCCATTCAACGAACCTTTCACATCCATTCGAATGACCAAGCAAAGACTATATTTTGCAAACCCTTAGTTGCCCCGTTGGTATTTATATCAAATAACAAAGTGATAATTATATTGGCTAGGGCATGGATTAGAAGAGATTAGCGTAACCATAATCATATATACAATAAATTCAATTTTTCCACTATGCATAAATTGAATGAGAAACATCAATTATAAACAACTTTATCATTGTATTTTTTTATAAAGAGATTATTTCCGTAATTTGAACTTTAAACTTTTTTTAAAATTGATGAGATGAGCATAAGAATGACAATGGTATACCCCGAACTCCTTTAAACTCATGGGCAACCACTTGAGCCTCATTAAATGAACATAGGAATAGCAATGGTCAGATTCAAACTCTAAAAGTTCAAAGATTAAGTATATTTTATTTAATTCACTTATTGAATTAAAGGATTTCATTTTAATAAACTTAATAAGATGACCATGGTTCGAGTCAGTTCGAATCAAATTGTGTTGTAAAATTTATATACAAATTTGAACATAATTCAAAACTTAAAATTGGTTTGAATTTCATTCAAAATAGGTTTTATCTTTTTACTTTAAACTGGAATCAAGTGTTTTTCCTAGTATAGACGAGTGCTCAATTCTGTTTTTCCTACTATAGATGAGCATGCTCAATTCTTATACTAAAAGAGGACGTACAAAGCATGACATTTGCTATGCAAAAACAGCAACACTGGTGCAAACTTTGACCTCTTACCTTCATCCTTGCAAGGTTAAAACATCTCAGAAATGTGAAATCCTTAACTCCAAATTCGTGTAATTAGTGAGATTGAAGAAACGGGACCCCATTAGAGAGTCTTTGAAGTTCACTATCACCATCACATTGTTAGTCGTGAGCCAATACTTTTTATTTAGTTACAGGACAAGTTCTGAGAAATTGATGAAAGTGGTCAGGAGGTCTCTAATGGTGGAACAGAACCCATGTGGGGTTTCTTTATCTTTGTCTACCATATTTTCAGTTTAATATACAAAACTGATCAGCTTATAGTGTATTCTAGTTCTTCTTCTGTTAGCTATTTACATCTTGGGATTGCTGCCTGATTCCTCTGTCAAATAGAAATGTCTGCTGTTAGGCCATGAAAAAGGATAGGGAAACACTGAGAACAAGAAAAGAAGAAATTTTAACCGAGTATAGAGAAAAAAAAGAGAGTAAAAAAACATCGAATTTTCTATAGCTTAAGAAATTTTAGAAACTTTTTGTAACATTTAAAATTCTTAAATTTTGTAGTTTTAATTTTTTTCTGAATTTCTTTTTCTTATACTTTCGTTAAAAAAATAACAACAGAACACGCATAATATAAATATTATACATGGACTAATTAAATATATAATAACTCAACTCAGTTCTTAAGTTTAATATGAACCAATTAAACTTAACTCAAATTAATAATTTTAGATAATTATAATAAATTATTAGTTTGAATCAAACTTAATTAATTCAGTTCGATTTAAAAATATGAGTTGAATTATCGTATAAACAACATTTAATTAATCCACGTGTAATGTTCATGTCGCACATATTTTATAACTATTTATTAATCGACAAATAAGAGAATTTGTTTTTGAATATTTTGAAATCATACTAAATATTTTTAAAAAATTTAAATAGCAAGATTTTTTTTAATTTCTTAAATTACAAAGAACTTCATGCTTTAAACTTGAGAAAAAATTAATATGAATGAATTGAGTTATACATAAAAATATGATTCATATTTATAATCTAAAATCTTATGATCGAAAAGAAAAATAAAGATGAATTGAGTTATATATATTATTTATTATCTTAAAATTTTAGGTTGAGATTAATATTCTTTATTGTATATAGTCATTAAAATAAACTGAATTATATAATTTATATTATCTCGAGCTATATATTAGACTTAGTTGAACTTCATCTTATTTATTAGGTTCAAGAGTTTTTTTTTTCATGTTTGATGTCCATATGCACTACTTTTTTTTCCCTAAATTCCTTATCTAACCCAATAGAAAGATACATATAAGAAATTTAACAAAAATAACATATATTATTCTCCTATTTTCCTGAATATGATATTACTTTTTTTCATAAATTCCTGAATGGTATTTACCATGCATACAATGAAAAACAATGGGAGGAACCCAAGATTTAACTTCAACAAAATTCATATAAAAAGATCTAAATTTTAGGGTTTATAAAAAGGTACAATGCCAATGAAAAACACTACTTATCAGACATGAGTAGTTCTAAATTAAATACAAAGAAAAGAGACTGCAGTAGTACTACCAGAGAATCGATGAGTAACTATAGTGACTAGGAGTGGTACTACCAATATTATCAAATGCAAGATTCATAGTTACATTAAGTCTAGACAGTTAATGGCCAAAGGAAGAGTAGCAGCAGTAGTAGTAATAGTAGATACTTTGGGGACCATTGATTCTTCTCAATAATGGTACCTTGTATCAGTCACACCCAGAAATCAGAACTTTGTTAGAAACCTTTACACTGTTCATCTTGAGATTCCAAAACACTGTTAAGTAACTTAGAGAGAGAGAGACAGGGACAAGAGGAAAAGAAAAAGAAGAGATCAAAAACCCTAAAGGTGTTCTCATCCATCTCTTTCATTCTGTAATCTAGCAGAGGAGAGCATCTCTCACTCTCTCTCACACACACAGTCAAACACACACAATCACACATGTACAGTCTAAAATCTTAATTAGGGTTTAAGAAGCATAGTTAAAAAAAAGCAATCTATATATGTGTGTGTGTGTATGTTACCCTTTATGATTAATTTTAATGATCTTAAATTATTTTATAAGCTGCTACAATCATAATTATGGACTAAATCGTTATTGCATTTCCTATTTTTTTTGGAAATTAACTTATAATTACCATATAAGTTGTGATCTATAATTAAGTCACTGTAAATATTAGGGTTAGGGTTTTAATGCTAGCTGGGATCCACTTACTTTGAGATCACCAATTCACAATCAAATCATTAATTCTTTGTCATTGTCATTGAACATGTTTGAATATACTTTTCGAAGTTGAAGAAACAAACTTGTATACGTTAAAATCTATAAATTTCTTCACCTACAATGGCTGACTTTATCAAGACTAACCAGAGCTTCTTGTGCTAAAAATGTCAGCTGTTAGGTTCCATTCAACAAAATCCAACTTGCTCCATGCATATCTCTCTGTAGAAAAGTTGTGTGGTCCTCTTCCTCAGTGGATGTCTTAGAGGTTGGTCCCTCACCTATATTGTAACTTCTTATAAGTGTCTTAAATTGCTACCATATACACACATCAAGCTGACACTGCTCTTAAGAGTCTAGCCACAACTTTAGAGCCCATGAACAATAGACTTATCCAAGTTTTTTTTTTCTTTTTTTTCCCTTTTTTGTCTTTGATTTCCTCTTCCATATTTAGTTACCTTTTGATTTCGAGCAGATCTTTCATATCCACCCGTCTCTAATATGCTATCGTGCTTCTACAAAACACTGTTAAAAGTTGATTACTGTGTTTTGGTTTATGTCATCGATCCATCAGTTCTTGTTTCAACTAGGGAATTGGCATGCACTCGGATCGGACCCAGTTCATAACTAAACTTGTAGTTGTCGATAAAGCGTGAGTAGCCGCTTTTTGAAAATGTGCAGAATGGTCCCCGACTCCCAGTCCTGTTAAATTTATATTTGTATTTGTTTGTGTAAGCAGCCATTTTTAATCCTTTTAGAAACCTTAAGCAGCAAATTATACCAAATATGCACAGCATAATTTGGGATAAAAATGATACGAAAACTCTTGTATAGCTCAAGTAACATTAAAAAATTTCATCATCTTTAAAATTATTTAACAAATTTCTTATAGTTTTGAAATTTTTAGAAAGAATTAACTTTAAAAAATAACTTCAAAATACAAATGAATTGAATAATACATGTGAATGAATTAAATATTGTAAAATAAAATTGGCTTAAATTAATAATTTAAAATAATTATAATAAATTATTGATCGGATCGAATTAAATTAAATAATTGTTTTGTTAATAATATTTAATTGATTTTTTTTTTGTTTATGTTACGTATATTTTACTATTATTTTTAGAGTTTTTTAAGAAATTAAAAATTACAAAGATTGTTTGAATAATCTTAAAAAATAAGATATTTATTTAAAATTAGTTAAATAATAATTTATTTTATTTGATAATAATAATCATTAAATAAATTATTAAACTTGCTACTCTTATGAAAATTATTCCTAAAGATTGTTCATTGAGACAATGATTGCTCAACATGCGTGAAAAAGGAAATGATAAGAGATAGACCTGCCTGCCTGCACATTTAGTTAATCGATGGTGAAATGTGCCACGTGGCTTCATATCCGCCATTACTTTATCTTTACGTCTTCGTTGGACCGTGGTCGGTCGAGTTCCTTCGGCATCTTCCTTTCTCAAACAGCTCAGCTTCCTCAGTCACTTTGATTCTCTGGAAAAAATTATATATATAGAAAAAAACCCTTTAACCCTATATGCAAGCTTTCACTACATACCATCTTCAGAAGGATACTGATAAGGGTTCTTCAGGAACTTGGTCACCATTTGTAAGTGCAATCTTGTATCAATCTCGAAGTCTCACTGTTAGACATGAACTTGGGACTGAAATTTCACTTCTGAGTCTTCATCTTCATGTAATTTATGGTATGAATTCTGTTTCCAGTGTCAAGTTTGAGTCTATGGATTTGGTTGATGCAGTTGTCCTCTAGAATCTTATGAAAACCAGATGTTTACCATGTTCATTCCTCAGTTTCTTTCTTTCAACTTTCTGTTTCTCTAATAGGTTTAGGGTGTGATTGCTCTATATTTCATAAGATCCTGTCATGTCTGTGCAGTATGAAGATGATGAGAGGCATAAGATGATTACAAGTTCAAAAGAAGTGGAGTCTCGATCGAAGAAGAAGGAGAGTTGTACAAGTGATGGAAAGTTTGGTAAGGGTTCATCATCGAGCCCCACGCAATGGCTGAGGTTGAAGGACCCTAGAATTGTGCGAGTGTCACGAGCTTTTGGAGGGAAAGACAGGCATAGTAAAGTTTGCACCATTAGAGGGCTTAGAGACAGAAGAGTTAGGCTTGCTGTGCCAACTGCCATTCAATTGTATGACCTTCAAGACAGGCTTGGTCTGAATCAGCCAAGTAAAGTCGTAGATTGGTTACTTAATGCAGCTAAACAGGAGATCGATGAACTGCCACCACTTCCACTTCCACTGCCACCTGCAAACTTAGGCCTGAATCATACCACTGCAGCGATAGGTCATTCTCATGAAGTTGGCCACTCATCAGAATCAAATAAAGAAAGGTTTAAAATGACTAACATCATCAATTGGGAAGATAGCAATGAATTAACAAGACCAAACTTTTGGAATTCGGATTCACTTGTGAGAGGAAAATCGAAACAAGCTGCCAAAAGTTCAGCGGATGAGAAGGAGAATTGGACTGAAGAAAGTAAACAAGAAAGACATGAAGGTCCAGGTGCTAATTCATCTACCAGTTTCTTACTTAGAACGCCAACTCGCTCTTCCTCCAATGGATTGACCAACAATGGCGTTCCATATGCTTCATTTCTTCCACCAAATTTTGCCTTAGGAGGTCAAGGATATGCAGCAACACAACCAGAAGAGCTACACAACCTAAACGTTGTACCAATGAGCTCCACACGGTCTTTATCATCTGGTTCTCAGATTCTGTTTTGCCCTCCAGGAACAACACAATCATATTTTCCATCAACTGAGGTTGATCCAAGGCAAATCGACCATTTCCATATGCTAAATTCAAGCTCTCCAAACCTGCTGCTGAATCCTACTACCCCAAGTCAGTACCCTATAAACCAATCAGTAAGACCTTTTCATTTCAGTATGGCGACCTCGAGGCTTCTTCAATCTCACAGTAGCGAAAGTCCTCCAGATAAGGACCAGGATTTTCCTTGTAAATGACATGAAGAAGTGAAAAAGGTTGAAGGAAGATCTAGACCCTCTCCTCTTGCAGCAAGAAGACCCTTAAATTTTATTTTTCTTTCAGGTGAGAAACAAAGTTACTGTAGTTTAGAGTTACTACAACAATCTTACTTGCCCTATATGTCTATGTGAGAGTTGATTGAAGTTATTGCACTTCACAGCAACATTACTCATAATCTTATATCTCCTGTTTGATTCCATAATTTTCTGAATTCAGTGCTAGGTAAAACCCTGAAGAAGGCTATGTTCTGCTATGCTTGGTACTTATGAGACGAATGATTCCATAAAAAAGCTACAATATATTGAGTTCTTTGTGATTTTGTTTTTGGTTAGGCTATTTTAACAGTGGCTTGATTTCAGTCCAATGCATTCATATATATGCTGGAGATCGTAAACTTAAATGTTAATAAAAAATATAAGTGTAATATTAATATATGACTATAATGTTGTTATAATAAAAATATATTTTTGTTAAAATCCTCCTTCTCTTTGCATTTCCTTTTGAAAGCTCTTATTTCTCTTTTTTCATAGCCAACATATATGCAATGACTTTTACTTATTGAAACTGAATTTGAGTTATGAGTAGAGCAAAGATTATTTGCAAGCTCTAGTTCCTAGATATATTTCTGTTTTGTTCATCATCTGTTGCTTCTTTTTTCTGTTATCTGCAGAAAGGTTTTTAATGTTTACATACCAAAAAAAGAAAAAGACTGGTGTTTAGTTGCAGGTAGGCCTTAAGCTTCTGGCTATTGTTCTTCATGTGTTGGATCGACTACTTATCTCCATTATGGTTCCAATACCTTAGCTTCACTCTAATTCTTTCGGTGAGGACTATGTCTTGTTTTTTTTTCTTCTAGTTTTCTGCTTAATTCAACATGTACCCTATGGCTTCTTAATTTATATTTTATAATTAGATGTCTAAATACTTGATTGGAAAAAATAAAAAAGTATAAAAAAAATATTTTTAAATGCTTTCTTATAACTAATCATATTACACAAGTTTCTTTTTAATTTATGAATGTTAATATTTTTAAGATAAATTAAATTAGAATGTTGAAACATCTTATTTTTATCTTATTGTCAACCAAAAAATATTTAATAACAATTTATTAATATACTTTTTTTATACCAACTATAATTCTAATAAAATATTAAAGCATAATTTACATGTACTTTTAAGTTTTTGTTGATAAAAAGATTATTAAAATTATATTTCAAAATAATTTATTCCAAAATTTATTCTTATTTTTATAATAATATTAATTTTTATTGTCCTTTTTAGTAAGTTTTTCTATAATTTTATATAATATATTCTCGTTTGTAAAGTACTTAATTTCTTATCTAATCCATATCATTTATTAATTATCATTTATGCTTTTTAAATATGTTATATATCAAGAGCTTGAATTAAAGAGATATAAATGCAACATCAATAAAAATATGTTATATCTTAAAAATATCTTATCATAATAAGTTTAATTTTAATATTTTCATATAAAACCAATTTAATCATAAAAATTATTCCAATAATAAATTTGTATATATCTAAAAAAATTAATATAGTTTTAAATATAAAAATGTATTTATTCTAAATAATTAGTCTTTAGTCTACTTCCTCTTACCCGAATTCGGATTCCTAGTTTTATTATTTTAGTAGATAAATAGTTGTTTCCCTATATTTCCTCGAGCACAATTCTTTTTTTATTATTAATAATCTTCATACACCACAGTGGTTGACTTGTTTTCCGGATAGCTTCGCCAACTTCACAAAACCAAATTTCTCCGACCACTCCCCTGTTATTATTCATGGTTTGTTTAGGAATGATAAGAGGAAGGGAATTTTCAAATTCAACAATTATCTAGTGGAGGATCCGGGCTCACTGCAACAAATCATGGATATAGCTACAAAAATTTATGTGGCTAAATCTTGATTTTTCGTGGCTAAAGGCTTTTGCCACAGGACCTTTGTCCCGTAACTTTGCGTAGCAAGAAGTGATGTAGCAAAAGGGTTAGCCACGAAAATTTCAAAATATATAGCTAAAAGCCTTTTTTT
>JANIMX020000030.1:424302-439327 GCA_024582655.2 Erythroxylum kunthianum
CTTGAACAAGTTGTTGAGGACAATAAACACACACCTGGAGTTGAAGACAATAAAGCATATACATGTCTAATTGATGATGAATTATATGTTCAATTGGTAAACTACATAGTGTAATTGGAACTGTAATTAGACCAAAACAGATGTGAAGTAATGTGCATGAGCAAAAAAAGAAATGTAAAGAGTAATTGATACGATTGAGTTGTAAATTCTGATGTGACAGAGCTTGCAATGGATAGAGGAATTAATGAAGAATGAATGAAACCCGATATCGGGTTACATTGTGCAATGAAACCCGATATTGGGTTACGTTGTGCAATGAAACCCGATATCGGGTTACGTTGTGATTGTGTTGACTAAATGGAGGTGTGTTGACCTAAGGCATAAAATAAAACTCGATATCGGGTTACGTTATAATTGTGTTGACTAAATGGAGATGTGTTGACCCAAGGCATAAAATAAAACCCGATATCGGGTTACGTTGTGAAACTAAACCCGATATCGGGTTACGTTATAATTGTGTTGACTAAATGGAGATGTGTTGACCCAAGGCATAAAACGTAACCCGATATCGGGTTACGTTGTGATTGTGTTGATTCACAAGTAGGTCACGTTGACTGAAGGGCTAAAACGTAACCCGATATCGGGTTACGTTGTGAAATTAAAATGTTTTGATTGTATTGACTATAAGAGGTCGCGTTATGATCACATTGTGAATGAATTGAACCTCACAGGATATCGACGACGAGTGCATCTAGTCTCTCGTACAGACGCTGCATTTTAATGGCGGCAGACAATTTGATGGATGAAAAGGACAAGAATATTTTCGTTAATTCGCATAAGGGTAATGTGATTGTGTTGACTACAGGAGGTCACGTTATGATCACATTGTGATTGAATTGAACCTAACAGGATATCGACGACGAGTGCGTCCAGTCTCCCGTACAGACGCTGCATTTTAATGACGGAAGACAAGGACAAAGATATTTTCGTTAATTCGCATAAGGAAAATGTGAACTCAAATTGGGTATAAGTACAATAAGTTTGTTTGAGACGCTATAAACGTTTTTCACTAATGGGAGGCTAAAAACAAATTTTCGATTTAAGATGTCGTTATATTTAGCAATTTTCACTAAAGAAAATAAGAGGTAAAATCCCTTAAATACAACATTATACAAGACGCATGATTCAATAACATAAAATTAGCAAATTTTATATTTATGAAATTTGGCCTTTTTTGGCCTAAGGCTAAGCCGTTGTTACGATAGTTGTGGATTATCATGATTTTATTATAATATTCTCCTTTTTTGTTTGCGAGTGGGCTAGGTCGGGGTGAATTCCTGCACTTTAATTTCTTAAGGTGCATTTTATTTCTTAAAGAGTGGCTTAAATTTGCAGTGCATCTATTATATAATTAATAAATAATTCTGTTTTACTTGGTTATCTAAACATCATAATTATTTAATTAAGAAAATTGTAACATGTTCATACATCGTCCCCAACTTAAACGAGAGAAACAACTAAGGTGATTCTCATTTATTATTATTTGTTTTAAATAAAATAAGTTATAATATTATATATAATTGTTGGCAATTATATAGGGATATAATTGCATAATAGTTGCTAGCAATATATTCTTAGTTGTTATTTTAACAAAATGCTTATTTATAACAACTTGTAATTGATTAATGAGAAGAGTAAAATTGGAGATTACTTATTAAATCCATAAATTATAGCTATTGAACCAAATATGAGTGCGAAAAAAATTAGACCATAAATTTATTGATTTATATTCAAATCCAAACAATGGAATTAACAAAATTCATGAATTTTACAACCTATTAATTTAAAATCTACGAATTTTTTTTTATATAAATTTTAGAATCCCTCAATTATTGAAACGAGGCATTTGGATAACTATTTTGGAGCCGAGAATGGATTACAAATGGTCCTCCCCTCCCTAATTAAGGGTTAAGCAGTAGAAGATGTTGATGTTAAAAGGTTCACGTACAAAGTATACAAAGTTGATTGTAGTTCAAATATTTATTAAGACTTTTTTAGGCTTACTGATAAATAGAAATACAGAAGTTATTTTTGGAGAATCAATTCAAAAATACAGAAGTTATATTTTAGAAGTGTATGAAGAAAAATTTAAACCAATTATATTTTAGATTAATAAATAAATTTTAATTATTTGAAATTAGGAAGTAAATTGAGCATGCAATTTAAAATCTGAATATGTATTGTTATCCCCTAAGATTTCAATTAGAAGATGTCTATTTATATCGAATATTTTAAAAATGATGTTATAAAATAAGAAGTTTAAGGTTTTAAAAGTTAGAGATTTAAAGAATTTGAATTAAGATTAAAGGAGAATATCATTAATTTAAAATTTAATTAAAAAAGGAAAAAATTAAATAGTTTATTTTAATTTATAAAAATAATTTAGTTTCCGAAAATTGATTAATTAATTATTAAATTGAACGATTTTTAGCAACACATGTTATTAAAATAAGTCGGATCAGAAAGTTAAATATCAAATTAAAAAATCTACCTATTTAAATTTTTTATAAGTGAACCGTTTGAAACAGTTTGGTTTTTTATTCATAGATTATATTAATTACTTATTATCATTGACAAATTTTAAATTTAAATTGGAAATGAAGAATCAATTCAAAAAGTATTAAGAATTTAGCAAACAGAGTTGCAATGAATGATTATATTTTAGGGGAAAGTGATGAGTTTTGACTTAAAAAAATCAATTGTTATTCATTAAATATTTTTTTGTATAATAGATAAATTTTCAATTTTATGCAATAATCTTAAGACTACGCGAATCAAGTGATTTATTATTTTTTGGATAATTTAAATTTAAATTATTTTTCTGCTAATAATTACAGAGACTGCGAATTTTCGAAGGTAGAAAATTCCTTTTGGAAGGGAGTAAGTAATATATTAAGTATTCTGTAATTTGTGTTCGTTATTTTATACAATAGTTATTGAATCCACCAAATTTAAAAAGAAAAATAATAGATTAAAAAATTAAATAGAATTGTAATTTCTCTTTCCAAACTTATTTATATTTAAATTTATAAATTTAAAATAGAAAATTAATTTAATCATAAATTTTAGGGCTATATATATTAAAATAAATTTACAAAGAATTTCCCAAATGTTTTTAAATAAAAGATAATATAGAACTATCTTATGTTTTTTAAATTTTTTAGATAAATCTCTTAAATTTTAAAATGATCCTAAAAATCTTGAAAATTTTAATTTTAAAAAAATCAATTATCTTAAACTTTAGTTAAAAAAATAAGATAGAACACAAATGACATGAGAATAACAAGTCAACTAATCAATAGCTACTCATTAACTCAACTCTTAAATTAAAATCAAAATTAATTAATTTTGATTAAATTAATAATTAATTTTAATTATTTTAAAATATTAAATTAAATTAAGTTTAATTGATTCAGGTCTAATTTAAGAGTTAAATTTTTATGTTGGTAGCTTGAACAAGAGAAGATATTTCTATAGAAAATTAAAATTTTAAATAAGTTTTGAAAATTTTTAAAAATAAAGATATTTTATTTTATTTATATTGTTTTATAATTGTTATCTTCCTGCTTTTATTCTTGACCTCTAAAAAATAAAAAATAAAAAAAAATTATTGCAACCAACCTTATACTAAGACGTAGGAATTGTTAACATCAAGTGAACAAGCCATTCTGTGCTCATTCCACCATGCAGAACTCAGAATCTCCATTCTTTCCTTTGCACACAATTATTGCTTCTCTTCTCTTCATCTTCATACTATGGAAAATACTGACAAGAACATCAGGAAACCTACCACCAGGGCCATGGAAGCTGCCCATTATCGGAAACCTGCTCAACGTCGGCGAGCTACCCCACCGTGCCCTGAGAGACTTGGCCAAGAAATACGGACCCGTCATTCATATTAAGCTTGGAGAAATTTCCAGTGTAGTGATTTCTTCCCCTGAAACTGCCAAAATTGTGTTGAAAACTCATGATATGCTCTTCGCTGGAAGACCCTTTATCCTCGCAGCTCATATCATTTGGTATGAATCAACTGATATTATATATGCTCCCTATGGAGATTACTGGAGACAGCTGCGAAAGTTTTGTATAACCGAGCTATTAGGTGCGAAACGTGTCCAATCTTACAGACAAATCCGAGCAGATGAGAGCTTGAACATGATTAAAACAATTTCAGGTAGTGTTGGATCGTCTGTCAACTTGAGCAAAATCATATCTTCTTTCTCGCTTAGCATCACCTCAAGGTCTTCTTTGGGCAAGATAGACGCGAAACAGGAAGCTGAATTCATGGAACATATTCATAAATTTGCGGAGGAACTGGGAGGCTTCAGTTTTTCCGATCTGTTTCCGTCCATTAAAATACTTGGGGTGATCTCAGGTGAAAGGTCTCGGCTTGAGAAGCTGCATCGTGAACTAGACACAACACTTGAGAACATCATGGCTGACCATCAGAAGAGAAAAGCCGAAGCAGCAGATTCTTCACAAACTGAAGCAGAATTACTTCTTGACGTGCTTCTGAATCTCCAAGAACGGGGCCAACTCGACTTTCCCATTACAAGAAACAACGTCAAAGCAGTAATCATGGTAAAGATCTCTTAACCTGAACATAATCTATCTGTTACCGTACTTCTCAAGAAACCATAAAATGGTTACATGAGTTGTATTAAAACTCCATTTGTGCAGGACATGTTTATTGCTGGGACATCAACGTCTTCTGCAGTTATAGAATGGGCTATGTCTGAGATGATGAAGAATCCAAGAATACTGAGAAAAGCACAAGCAGAAGTTAGAGAGGTTTACAAGGGAAAAGAAACCATTGATGAAACGAACTTGCGCATGTTAAACTACTTAAACCTAGTGATCAAAGAAACACTAAGAATGTATCCTCCTGGCGCTATACTTGTTCCAAGATTAGCTGGTGAGAAGACTGAGATTGGTGGCTACGAGATACCAAAGAAAAGCACAGTACTTGTGAATGCTTGGGCAATTAATAGAGATCCAAACTACTGGGAAGACGCTGAAACCTTTTATCCTGAGAGATTTTCTGATAACTCCATCGATTACAAGGGAACCCATTACGAGTATATTCCTTTTGGTGCTGGTAGGAGGATGTGCCCTGGAATTTCATTCGGTCTGGCCGTCGTTGAGCTTGGACTCGCAACTTTATTACACCATTTTGACTGGGAAATTCCTGATGGAGTGAAACCTGAAGATTTAGACATGACAGAATCTTGGAGTGGTGACCTTGTAAGAAAGAATAATCTATTCCTCATCCCAACTTCTTATGTTTCCCTCCCTGTTCGATTATAGTACGTAACTCCCCCTCCTGCATTGTTCATGTTTTCTAAGTTGTGCTTCTGGGAATGTTTTGTGTTCTCTTATTGTATCAAATAACAACTTTAATTTTACTTCCTCGTGATAAAGTTTTCTCTACTGGATGTGAACGAAAAGATCTCTAGCTAACATGGTACACGGTGAAGCTGCTGAAGCATGCACATTATAATACCGACTGATATGTTTCAGCAGTTGCAGGTAAATCTTCAATGTAATAAATTGATCGAAGAAGAAAAGTTACGTACAAGAAAGAAATAATCATAAACAAATTATGAGTAAACTATCGACCATATTTATATATTTTAATAATAATGTTATTAGTCAATATTATGATGAAGAGTGAAATATATTTGATATTTTATTTATAATTTAAGATATTATAAATAATTTAGATTTTATTAAAAATAGAAATATATTAAAACGCCAAACTTACAAAAATGACTTGATATAATTTTATCATGTCTCAACCAAATAATTAGATATAACAATGAAAATCCTTTTTTTTTCTCTGTTTTTTAATTTAAATATCATAGGTTAGAGTCACGGAAATAATCTCTTTATAAAAATTATAAAAAAAGGCTGCGTATAATTAATATCTCCCATTTAACACTCGCAAAATAAAAAAATTGAGTTTATTATCGTTGTCACTATCGTCGTTTTCTATTTTCATATGAAAGGCTTTCAAGGGGTAGGTATTTCCCACAAGAGCAACAAGAAAGATCTCTAAGTTTAGGGAAACAAATTTCCAAAACTTTGTGGATGCCAAACTATATAAGTTGATTGATAAAGAAACAATGGGTCCATCAACAATATATCAAGTATCAACTGTGATAAAGATAGCTTTGTCCTTACATGAAAAAATCCAACTTGAGAATGGAATAAAATGACCCTCTTCTAATTATTGGTTTAAGCACAAATTGGAAAATCCTAGAGCTCCTTAAAGAAAAAGAAATTATAAAGAAAAAAAGAAAAATCTATTGCCTATTAAAAAGGTATAAGTATTGTTAACATATATTGGTCATTTAGATTTTATTTAATTGGACATTGACTAATTCAAGTTATATCAAATAATTTTTTTATAATTATAACATTTCTTAGAACTATTTAGGCTTAGAGATAATAAAATATAAAAATAAATTATTTTAAATTTTCTAACTTAATAAATATTTAAAATTAAGGAACAAATCAGAATGTAATTACTTTTAATCTTAATATCATATAATTAGTCTCAAGATTTGTTCGGATAATATCAAATACTAATCCTCATTCCCAATTGTCTTTGCAAGTTTCAGATTTTTAGTAAATATAGAATATTAAATTCAAGAAACTTAAATCCTTTATGGAGTTTGGCTCTTTCAAAAAGAAAAAGTTGTGATACAAATGTTAAATGATTTTACAAAAATCTTAATTTGTAATAACCGAACACTTAAATCTCCAATAAATAAGGTTTAAGATTTAAAAGTTAAATATTGAATAAATTTTAAGAATTTGAAATATGATTAAAGGAGTCCATACATACATAAAAAAGTTAAAATTTAATTTTAAACGTAGACTATTAAATAAAATTTAATTAATTTATAAAAATAAATTAGTTTGTGAAAATTGATCTATTAATTAAAAATTAATAGTTCAAAATTTTTATAATTAGATTTTATTCGATTTTTAATCATAAGTTTTAATTTCTATTTGACAAACATTAACATCAACCTATAAATATATAATTTGCAGTAACTAGTCCGTTAAATATCATTGAAATTGGATTTGGACTCTTCAATACTTGCCGATGATATTTTTAAAGAAGATATCGATAAACAGATAGCAGTTCATCAACATCCATGCTTAAATAATGGAAAATCTTATCATGTACCATTCGATCTTCGAAGATAATTACTGGGCACAATTATGGGGAAAAAAGAGAGTCTCTGCTTTATTATCAAGAACAACTTTCATGGCGTCCCATTCATGAAGAATTCACCAGAAATTGAATACTTGATAGATTGGGGTACCCTATCCTTTATTGTTCGATTTCCATCTTCCATTGTGGTCACTGAGGTTTGTCATCGAACATTCAATCAGGCAAAACGTCACACTGTCTACATCTAATCATTATTTTTCTTCAGAAAAAGGACGAGAAATTGTCATCAACCTTCATGCATTGCAGGTTAGAATGACAATGGTTCGATATTTTTTATTTATTGGTAGTTTAAATTTTGATTAAATTAAAATTATATTTAATTTATTGGCCTATCTTTATATATTGTATACATTTCCTTAGCAAAAATGCATCTTTGAAACCTCAGCCCAATGAAATTCTTTACAATCTTTTTTTTTTCCAATCAACTTCGTAAATTCGGTTCTTTAAGAAATTAGTAAATAAGACTGGGATTACACATTGGAGTAATGTTGTAGGTACCGTTATCCACCTAAGTTTTCCCATTAAATTGAATTACTTCATATGAGATGACAATGTTTTAAGTTTATGAATAGAAATGAAAAGTTTAATAGTATTTTTCTGAAATACATATGATTTTTATTTTTATATGATTCCATAGTAAGTGAAAGTGAATGCTCTAACACATCAGTGTTAGGTTCCCATATTGGATAGAGATATGGTCTTAAGAATATTTATAAGTAAATATCAACCCTCATCCTATAAGTTAGTTTATGTGATTGAGTTAGACCCAAATCAAAATTCTATCATATTATCAGAACCTATCTTAAATCTGTTGGGTCACCCGCAAATGTTCAGTTCTGTAAATTTCACGCTTTAGATGTCCAGTTCTAAACGTGAAAGGTGTGTGTTAGAATCTCATATTAAATAAAGATATGGTCTTAAGAATATTTATAAGTAAAGGGCAATCCTAACTTTATAAGTTAGCTTATGAGGTTGAGTTAGGCTCAAATCAAAATTCTATCAACCAGTCTTGTGGTACATGTATTCAGATATTCTCGAATGTTTAGGAGTGTGGCATACGCGATTGGGGTGTTACAAATATAGTACTATAATAAGACATTGTAACTTTCAAATAAAATGCTAAATTCTAAAAGAAATGTCATTGAATTACACTATATTTTTCAGTCAACGAAACCTTTGTAGTATATAAAAAATGAAAAACTATATATATAGTTGCAAGTTATTTGTATTTTTTTGGTAGAAAAATCTACATATCGCCACATATTTTGCCCATAACCAGTTCTGGTTCTATGTCAGCCACATATTTTGCCCATAACTGGTTCTGATTCTACCTCTGTTACACACGTGATAAGAAATACATGAATTACTTTTCAAAGGGCCCATCGAATTCATAATTAGAAGAGAAAGAAATATCTTTTTCTCTATTCTTCTTGACGAGCATCAATTTTGGGTAAGCTAACAATCTTCTCTCGATGAGCAACAATTTGCAGGAGGTTGATGTTACCAAGCAATATCGTGCCTGTGGACCTAACTTTTTTGGAATAAAATAAATCTTTCCTTTTCTTTGAGAGCAAAGTAGAAGTAAAACCCTTTGTCCACTAGACGAATGATGTACAGTAGCTCCAATTGAATTAATTTGAGATACAGACATCACCCTTAATATTTTCATATATATTGGTTTTTATCATAGTTATGATGCATGCATAAATTTGGGATATTTGGTGATGTTTTAAAAATCACACCTGAAGTTAAATCAGTAAGACAAGAGATTTAAGTTTAAAATGTCATAAAATTAGCTAAAGATTAAATAAAATTAAAGAATTTAAAATATGATTGAAATTCGGTAAAACAAGAGATTTAAGGTTTAAACCATCGTAAAATCGGCTAAAGATTAAATAAAAATAAAAATTTTAAAATATGATTGAAAGAGATTGTTCTTACAAGAAATTTAATTGATAGAAATTTAATTATTAATATTTGGTTCAAATATTTTTTGTAAAATATTGTCCGAGGTAATTATATTATAGATACTCTTATACTAAATTTAGTTCTCGATTTGTTGTGAAAAAGAATGAAGTATATTATTTACATATCAAAAGGGTATTAATTTACTTCACTTAAAAGATATTCTTTATCTTATCTAACTTACATAAGATGAATGATGATTAGGAATTTTGAATAATTCTAATTTAGAATTATCGAAGAAAGACTAAATAACACCATCAATTTAAAGTTAGAGAACTTATAGTTAAAGAAAAGCGAACCTTTAAGCAACTGGTAAGATTATTTATTTATGACTGAAAAGTTATAGGTTTGAATTACAAAAATTTCTTTGCAAAAAATACAAGGGCTATGTACAATCACCCAATTATCGCAAAACGAGAAAACTGAGTTTGTTGTGTGTGTGTGCGTGTGTGTGTGTTTTTTTTTTTTTTAATGTAGTCAAAGGAAGAAGCTTATATCAAAAGAGATTTAAGATATAGATTATATAACTAATTAAGAGAGAAAAGTTCAAGTAATCTATAAGTTCTTTGACTTTAAATTGATGGTGTTATTTATTCTTTCTTCGATAATTCTAAAATTCTAAGTAACCTATGGCGAGCACATTAAGCTTGATATTAACAACTTTAAGAAACATTTTATATGATGTTTTTATAACATACGAAAGCTTAAAGACACCAGCAAAACTGGTACTTTAGCAAAGGATGAAGTTAATTTAAAATAATATAATTTGGATTTTTCATTTATGATGTTATCTAAGTTATGGACCTAATAGTTTAGCCACTGCTCATATTTATTCTTTTGATAAATATTAAAAAGGCACTTTGGTCCCAAATTTATGTATTGACATTAATATATCTTACTCTTTATCTCCTTTTCTCCTGATGTACGTTTCGTTCTTCTTTTTCTTGAGGATTGAAAACTGACTCGTCGTTTAGCAATTGAGGTGAATAATGTCAGTACTCCTAATACGGTTGGGCATTAGGTTAGACATTTTAGTGATTGGATTAAATATAATATTAATGCATCTGTTTCTTAATCAGCCGACATAATTAATATGGGCATGGTTCTATGAGATAATCAGGGTATCTTTATCGCAACAGTTAGGTTATCACGAGTCACCTTATTTCTGATTTGGTCGAAGCTTTGTGCATGGAAGAAGCTCTTAATTGGTTGAAGAATGATGACTATTCTAAAGTTATCGTTGAATCAGATCCTCTTCGAGTTGTTACGAGCTTCAATAATATTGATCAAGACTTCTCAGAGTTTAGCGGTATTCTACATATGTGTCGGGTATTCAGGATCTCTATGTCTCTTTTGTTAGCCGACAAGGTAATGGGTTAGCTTATGCACTGAGAGAGGCCTCCCATTCTTATATTAATCCTAGTTATTGGCAAGATGTTTCTAGTCAGGCTAAGAATTTCTGGCTTAATAATGTAATACTTTCTCATTAATAAAGATGAAGTTATCCTACTCTAAAAAAAAAGTCATATGGTAAAACCAAATGTATTAAATTAATAACTCGTATTTAATTTTAAAGTAAAATTGATTTGTTGTTGAATTTAGAGATTTAATCATCTACAATTTAATGTATTCATCATATTATATGAATTTACTTATTTTGCAAATTGTGTTTATTGTGACGTCAGAGTTAATTTTTAGATTTATTGCAATTTACTGAGAAAACATTCTAAATAATAGGTTTAGTCAAATTCTAACATATTAAAAAAATTAATTTGAATTTAAGTTAAACTTTTATGTCTTAATTTAATATGATATGATTAGTTGACTTTAAGTTATTAAACTCAAATTTGCATTATTAGTTAAATAAAAATATTAAAATTCAAATTGGTTTCGTTAATTCAGATCGAGTGCAATTTCTATTCCTCTTCAACAGAAAGTGACACTCGAATTCAATGTTCAATCATGGCCGTCAAATACAAAACTATTACTTAAACATTATGGCAGAGAGTAGTTCTTAATTTAAAATTGATACACATACTTTTAAATAAAATTCATGGTTTTACAATATAAATTTTTTATTGTTTTCACATTGAATAAATTTAAATTATATAATTGATATAATTCAAATTAGACAGAATTTTAATTGTGTAATAATAAACACAATATTGACATGTTATTGTATATAGAATAATGTAAATCGTAAAAAGATTAAGTAGAAAATCTGAATTAAAATCTTATTTACAACTTTTATGAGCTTTATCGACAACTTTAGATTTTGTTTATTTATCATATCCATTTTGGCGTGATCTACAATTAAATGCAAAAATTATACAAAGTCGGGCCACCGCCAAAAAATCTTTCTTCACTATAAAAAATAATTATTACACAGAGAAGCTAATTTAAAATATAAATTCATTTAGAAAAAATATGAGCTATCAAAGCATTAAATATGCTTCTTGTTTTTATTTTTATTGATTCACAAGTATCCATTTCTGATAAGAGTTCAAAACTCCAACTTATTATTTCGAGTACGTACGATCTTTTTTAATGTTATCTTTACAAAGTGGTCCACAGAAGTTGTCAACATGACACAGTGTCTACCCAGCTCAGCTGGAATATATATCTATTCATATTCCACTGGTATGATCCTGGATTCTTGAAGAAACTCAAGAACAATCATGGAAGTTGTTTCAGTGACGACTGTCATAAATACAATGAGGCTTCTGTCTACTTTCATAGCAGCTTCTCTCCCACTTTTCTAACATAAAATACGACACCAACGTCGACGTCACAACGTTATTCTTAGCTTTTGTAACAAATTATGCACCTCACGTCCAATATTCTGGGATCATCTCCTTGCGAATACAACATGAGCCTCAGAAAGATCTTCGGCCACTGTCATCTCTTGATTCCTGTTAAAATATAGCCAAAAATACAATCCATCGTGCATAGAAACCGCCAAGCACAGTTCAAGCTCTACGATCTAAATTCACCTACAAATGCTCAACGTTCTTCTTAGAAAATTGGACATTGAATTTCATGCACAATTTAAATATTAGTAAACCACTCCCAATGAATATTGGGATTTAATGTGAATGTGACATAGATAAAACAATTTAAAAATTATTGAATCAAAATTTAATTAATTATTTTAGATTATATTTAACTTTTTAAAATTTATTTTTTTTATAGATTTAATATAAATTTAAATAATTAGAAATGGTATTAAAGTGAATGGACTTAAATGGTTATAGATGGTATCAAAACAAGTTTTTGTCGGTAATCTATTCAATTAGGAAAGACAAAGATATGAATTTACACTATATTATAAATAATGAACTTTTAATAGACTTTTAGTTAAAAGAATTAATTATTTTAAATTGGGAGATTTTAAATTACGAATTACAAATTTAGTATCGAATTTTTTTTATAGATCTGTACAAAATTACTCTTATTATTATAAAAATCTCATATAATAATTTTTTTTATGTCTATTCACATTGATTTTATATCTTTTTGGGATAAAATAAACAATCTCTTATATAAAGTTATCTTTACAAACTGATTAATTCTCACATGGCCACCTCTAAATTCACAGAAGAAAAATAATATATCAATCCACTTAAGTTGTCGGCAGAGAAAGAGATTGTAAGACTTAGTTAGCATCAACTATCTATATAATAAGTACACCAATCTTACCAATTCTGCAATTGGAAGAGCAATTCTCTTTCTCATCTTCATGGAGAATCCTGAGAAGCAGTACCATGTCACTCCATACATTATTATCACATCTCTGGTGTTCATACTCATAGCATGGAAATTGTTGAAGATATCAAAATCCAGGAAACTGCCTCCAGGTCCACCGAAGCTGCCAATCATAGGAAATATGCTCCAGGTTGGTAATCTCCCACACCGTGAACTGAGAGACATGGCCATGAAATATGGTCCTGTCATGCATGTTCAAGTTGGCGAGATCTGCAAGATCATAATTTCTACACCTGAAGCTGCAAAAGAAGTACTGAGAACTCATGATTTAGCTCTGGCTCGAAGGCCCTTTGTTCTCGCAGCACATGTCGTCTGGTACGAATCAACTGACATTATCTACGCCCCTTTTGGAGATTACTGGAGACAGCTCCGAAAGTTCTGCATAACGGAGCTGTTGAGTAACAAACGGGTCGAATCTTACAGACCAATCCGACAAGATGAGGCTCGAAGCATGGTTAAAGGAATTGCAGCCAGTTATGGGAAACCTGTGAACATAACATCATATTCAGCTTCTTTGTCACTTAACATCTCTTCAATATCATGTCTTGGAAAGTTAGAGAAGGAACAGGAAGACAGATTCATGGAAATTCTTCGCAAGTTCGCAGCGGAGCTTGGAGGGTTTAAGATCACCGATTACTTCCCGTCCATCAAATTTCTTCCTCGAATCACCGGTGTAATGTCAAGACTGGAGAGTCTGCACCAGGCAATGGATAGCCTACTGGAGGAGATTATGAGTGACTATCAAAAGAGAAAAGCTAAAGTTGCTTCAAAAGATGAAGCAGAAGTTCTTTTGGATGTGCTTCTGAATCTTCAGAAGAAAACCGATAACGACATTCCCATAACAAGAAACAATGTCAAAGCTGTGATTATGGTAAGGTCTCCTCCATTCCTTTTGTTTTTGAACTATTCTTAATTTTTTTCAAGTGAACTTGATAATCATAGCATGACACTATATTGTTATTGTTGGGGTAAAAATACATTTCTTAGAAAAATATTATCTTTGTAAAATAATTTTTATTTAGTAATAATAACACCATCAAATGATCACGTTTTAGACTTGCACATAATTTCTATATAATTAAATAATAAATCAATAACCTATATTTAGATTAAAAAAAAATCTTAACAGGACATTCAAATTTCAGGACATGTTTCTTGCTGGTACAGCGTCCTCTTCTTCACTTATAGATTGGGCAATGGCTGAAATGATGAGGAATCCGAGTATGATGAAGAAGGCACAAGAAGAGGTGAGACAAGTTTTCAAAGGAAAAGAAACAGTTGATGAATCAGGTTTGGACAAGTTAGACTACGTAAACCTAATTATCAAAGAGACCATGAGAATGTATCCTCCTGGTGCTTTACTTGTTCCAAGAGAAGCTGGAGAGCCACTGGAGATTAATGGGTATGAGATACCAAAGAAAAGTGAAGTGATAGTGAATGTTTGGGCACTTGGAAGAGATCCAAACCACTGGACTGAACCTGACAAGTTTATACCTGAGAGGTTTATTGACAATCCAACTGATTACAAAGGAGCCCATCTTCAGTTTATTCCATTTGGTGCTGGAAGGAGGATTTGTCCTGGTATTACATTTGGTATGCGAGTCATCGAGCTTGGACTTGCAAGCTTACTCTTCCATTTTGATTGGGAGTTTCCTAATGGTGTGAATGCAGAAACTTTGGACATGTCAGAGTTTCTAGCTGCAGATCTTACAAGATTGAACGATTTGTACTTGATTCCAACTCCTCATCATCCCCCACCGGCTTGATCCTGAGAAATTTGATTCACTACAAGTTCTTTTTTCTTTAATGCCCTGTTTAGTTGAAAGGTTATAATAGATAATGAATAAAATAGTTATTTTTGGAATAAAAAAGATGAGGAATAGAATGAAATAGGTATTATCTTGTTTGATTTACCGCTAAGAATTTATACGTCAGTGTTTGGTTTGAAAATATAAACTTAAATGGAATAGGAATAACTAACAAAAAGAT
>JANIMX020000030.1:693178-703274 GCA_024582655.2 Erythroxylum kunthianum
CGTTTTTCACACCAGACGATTTTTGGAGTAGTTTAGGAACCCACAGGTTAGGAGACAGAATCCTTCTTTTAGCGCTATCGACTAATTTGAGAATCAATGTTATCAACTTTAGCCGATACTACGGCTGAGCTGATTTTTTTTTTTTTTACGATAACAACACTATATATGGATGTATCGAAAATAACCTTTTTACTATATAGGGATAATATTGTGCTTTTTTATAAAATAAAAAATTTTATGTGTAATTAATATCGTTTATTTAATTATTATAAAACAAAAAAATTGAGTTTATTTTCTTTTTATTTGAATACGTAAACTCTTGACAAGAGAACGAAAACACTAACACGTGTGCACGCCAATATTGACAAAATGTGTGAATGATTTGGAATTAAATGATTTACTCAAAGAAAGTGAAAGGTATATGAAAGGTTGAGGAATGTCTATTCGTATACACATAGACGCACGAATTATTGCAAATCAAGAATAAGACCTTTTATTATTACTTATTGTCATGTGGCAAGTGGCACGAGTGCCTTTTTTTTTAAATATTATTGATCAATGCATTAATAATATAAATATTTCCAACATATGGAATTTCAATAGAATTATTGAAGTTTTATAAATCGACCAGAAATTAAACTAGTAAAACAAAAATGTTTAAAATTTAAAAGGTTAACTGTTATTAGATCATTATAAAATTGACGAATAAAATTAAATAATTTAAAATATAATTAAAAGATATTATCTTTAATTGATTCATTTTAATTTATAATATTTTATTAATTAATAAAAATTAATAAATTAGTCAATTTTTAACAAAAATAATTATTAAAATAAATCTAAAGAGAAAGTTGAAAATTGAAAATTGAACCAGAAAATTAAATAATTTAAAATTCTGTGGTTAAACCGATCAAATCGATTAGGTTATTTAATCAATGAAAATTATTGCGTTGTGAAAAGTTTTTATTTTTTTAATATGCAGGCATTCTTATAAAGAAGTGTATAATTAATTTTTAGCTACGATATTTTAATTTTATTAAATAATAAATTTTATATGTTACACAAATGTAACATGTGATAATTACGCGATACAAATATCAAGATATAATTCATCACATTATTAACATTAACAAAAAATTGACATTAAATTATCTTTATTAAAAATCGAAAGTTAAAATATTTTAGCGTCATTTTAAAGTTCATATTGTATTACAAAATTAGGCAAAAAATTTATAATTAACCCTAGTTTTTATAAATTATTCAGGTATTATTCTATTTTTAAAATAAAAGAAAGAATTTCAGTTTGAGGTTTGAACTCGTAAACACGGCTCACATATTTCCATCGACATATCATGTCAATAAAATTCAAGATTTCATTGAAAACAAACCATGAACAAACGTGCCCTTTCTGATTTGTGCTCTTCGTGCATGTATCTCTCTTAGCAAAAGTTACGAATTGATCTTAATATTTTTTTTTTAAATTAAGCTAGTTTCTATTATTATTCCTAATATTTTGTTACACTTTAATGTTATCAAAATTGTACCAATAATATTATAAATAAAAATTTAGGAATTTCTAATATATAAGTTACAAAACTTAGCAAATGTAATATTATAACTAAATAATTTAAATTTATTAGATTTTGATGTAGTTTTAAAAATATTTTTTAAAATATTTGTTAAAAATGTGAATTTACTTTACGTTACTATATTCATTAATATTTTTTTTAATAATAATAAAATGTAAAATAGTAAAAAAATAACGGTAAAAACTTACTTTAACACATTTATCTGATCTCTTCTCATTTGTACTCCTCTGCATTATATAAAAAACGATGCCTGAACCAATTTGTCAGTTTCGAAAATACTAAAAAAAAAAGGATTTTGCATGTTTTTGTGTTAATTCAGAGAAGTGAAGAATTAATAATCAACTCCGTGTAAATAAGTTTATTCGTTTTTAACAAATTTTTGGTGAAAAAATATTTACAACCTCTCAAATAAACTTATACCCAATTTTCATGTAAGATGCCTAAATTACTCTTAATAAAAAATAAAAAATTAAAGAGACCATATTGCCTTTATGCTCATTTACGAAAATATCATTATCCTTACATTTGTCTTCTATCATTAACGTCTCATTCCATTATACAATGCATCTTCTACTATTCTTCCTTCCTACATTCAAAATTTTTGCATCTTGAATCCTTCAAGCTTCTTCATCAATCGCATCTAAATCCTCCATTGAGGATGAAACGAAGAAGAAAATTTCAGGTTTTGTTGTGAATGACTCAATGAAACCCGATGGATGAAACCCAAAATCAGGTTTTATTAGAGAATAAAACCCGATTTCGGGTTTCATCCCTCAACGAACCCAATTTTTATCCCCCAATAAAACTTGATATTGAGTTTCAGGTTTCATCCCTAACGAAACCCAATTTTTATCCCCTAATAAAAATCCGATATCAGATTTAGTTAGGAGATGAAATTCGATATCGGTTTCGTTGGGGATGAAACCCGATTTCGAGTTTCATCCCTCAATAAAACCTTATTTTCATCACCTAATGAAATTCGATATCAAGTTTCATCCCTCAACGAAACCCAATTTTCATCTATAGTGGTCCAATGTAAAAAATGACTTTTGGGGGTTCATTGAATTAGAGAGAGAAAGAAGGTGGAATGTAGAAGATGTGAGGGATTTTTTATAAGGTGAGCTTAATTTTGTAATTTTGTATTTTAATTTTTTCTTGTAGTAAGGTTGAGTATGTTATTTGAAATGGTATAGATAATTTAGGTAATTTGGATATAAATATAATAAGCTTATTTAAGGGAATCATAAATATTTTTTCACCCAAATATGAGTGAAAACAAATTTTAAATTTTAGATGTTATTATATTTAACAATTTCAACTTCTAAGAAACCACTCCACATTGAATCTACACCTTTTCTTCATGTCACAATCCAATGAAAATTTAGACCTGTATAAAGACAACCTATAGCTTCAATAAAAGCAAAAAGAAACCAAAATGGAAAGAGATAAAAATTTAAATAAACACCTTTTAACATGAAAGTTATAACTAATAAATTTAAATAAACACCTTATATTTCAAAATTTATAAGTTAAAACTTTAATTATTTATATGAAATTTAAAAATTATATTTTTTAAAAGTCTTATAAATAAACCCTTATCATTATTATTTATTTATTTATAAATTATTCCTACAATAATATTAAAAATTCAATTTATAAACACTAAAATTTTAAGAGTTCATTTACTTTTTTTTTTTCTTTTTGGTCTCTTCGTTCAAATCAACATATCTTCTGAATTTGACTCCTTATACCATTGATCGAAGCCTAACAGAAATTAGACAAATTCCAAGGAGCTGGTTCAGTGCCTGCCTGCATTCCAATGACCAAAGCTTCAACTTTACTGTGTCAGGACCATCTCATCTCATACATGCAAAGCAAGTTTATTGCTGAAGGATCATATATATATGTTTTAGCACGCAGATCAATGAACTTGATCTTGCACGTAGTATTCATAGTTATGGCTCTTTAAAGTTTTTAACACCTTTGTGTTCTATGTATCTTATGTGTCGAGACCATCAAAGGACAGCTTTCGCCGCCATTCTTATTAATTTCCTGGCAAGAAAACCTATCTACTTCAAACCCTACTGTACTGCTTTAAGTAACAATTTATTGGAAAACAAAAAAGAAATTGTCCATTGAAATTCGTTTCTTGATTAATTGTGCCTGCAAAGTTACTGGAATCGGTAGGCTAAAACGTGAACAGGAAATCATTTTGATGGAGGTTGATGAAAAACATAATTGTATTTCTTGATTCTTTACATCACCGGTAACGTAATGTCAGGATTTTTAAAAACGAATCTTTATCCGCTTAGCTGGAATTTTCTTTGCTGTACAGATTCTTGAAACTTTATGGTATATTTCTTTTCAATGCTTCGGCATAGCTCGGTTTCGCTCGTTCCAGGGTTTTTTCTTCTTCTTTTGACAGGCCCCCACAAGCTGGACTGTGGAGATTCCATAGTCCCAACTTGAGTATGTTGAGCTCTAAACTTCTCGGTGGCAACGTCTTTGTAAAAGCATATGTTATCTGAAGAAGAGAAGGAACATGGAAGAGTTTGATCAGACCTGTCGTCAATTTTTCTCGTACAAGGTAGTTGTCCAATTCGACGTGTTTCATTCTCTCATAAAACACGGGATTCTCTGTCATGCATAAGGCTACTTTATTATCTGTGTAAAGCAACGCTGGTTCTTGATAATCTATGTGCAAATAATCCAACAAATACTTTAACCATTGTATTTCACACGCTGTGGTCGCAAGAGCTTTGTACTCAGCTTCTAAGGAAGACATGGAAATCGTCTCCTGATTCTTGGATTTCCAGGAGATTAAAGAGCTTCCAATGAAGACACAGAATCCCGTCGTTGAGCGCCTTGTGGCTGGGCATCCCGCCCAGTCGGCGTCACTAAATATTTTTAATTTCAAGTTTGTTGTGCTGGAGAAGAAGAGTTCGAGTCCTGGACTTGCCTTTAAATATGGGAGTACTCGATGAGCAGCCTGCATATGAGACTGTCTTAGATTACAAATAAATTGGTTTAATTTATGTGTTGCTAAGCTATATCCGGCCTTGTATTTGTAAGATAAATGAGACGTCCATTCAATCTTCTGTAGCTCGAAGGATCATCAAGTAATCGACTATCGTCTTGGAGTTGAAGTTTCTCATTGTATGCCATCGGACTTCTCACTGGTCGACAATTCAAGAAACCTGTGTATCTAAGTAATTCCAAAGTGTATCGCCGTTAACATTTGTATATTCCTGTTGGCTATCGAGCTACTTCCAGTCCTAGGAAGTACTTTAGCTTACCTAATTCTTTGATCTTCAGTTCTTTGTTCAGGAAGTCTTTAATTTATGTCATTTTCTCAGGATTATCTCCGACTAATATCAAGTCATCCACATAAACAATAATTATTGTAAATGAATTCACAATTTTCAAAGTAAGGAGCGAACAATCTGCTCTAGATTGTGCAAAACCAAATTGGAGTAGAATAGATGAAAGCTTAGCAAACCATTGTCTGCTAGCTTATTTCAGCCCATATAATGATTTAGTGAGCTTACAAACAGGTCTTCTTAGGTTTGTGTCAAATTGTATCCTTGTGATTGATCCATAAGGACTTCTTCATCAATCTCTCCATGCAGGAAAGCATTATGTACGTCCATCTATTGAATCTCCCAATCTTTTGCAGTGGCTAAGGCTAGAACCAACCTTACTGAAGTGAGCTTTTCCACCGGGGAAAAGGTGTTGAGATAGTCTACTCCAAAAACCTATGTATACCCCTTTGCCACGAGAGGTGCCTTGAACCGCTCGATGGTTCAATCAAATTTTCGTTTGATCTTATAAACCCACCTGCAGCCAATTGGTTGCTTTGCTTGTGGCAGTTCCACAACTTGTCATGTCTCATTTGCACCATAGCATCTTTCCAACATTCTTCCTTACATGCTTGTTCATAAGTGGCTGGCTACATGGTCTGGTCAATGGCTATTGTAAAAACTCGTTGCAGGGTATACTTAAATGTGAGTAATTAACAAATGAGGAAATGAGGTATTTAGGATGAGTACCATTGACCTGAACATGAAAAACTGACTAGCATTGTTGAAGATATGGGTTGTAAAGCTCATAATGATCCAAATAACTGGGTGGTCGTGAGGTTCTTGTTGATCTACGCAATTTTGGTAATTCTGGTTGTTGAGGTAGTTCTGTTAGATTATCAATGTGTGGTTCTATGAGGTTGTGTTCATCAAGTAAGTGTGATTCAAACGTATCCATCGTTATTGTTGGTGGTGTTTCTGTGTGGGTAGTCAATGTTTCAAAGGAAAAAAATCGTTTCGAAGAATGTAACATCTCTAGAGTAGAAAGTCTCATAGTTCTAGAATGGAACTTGCTATGCCTAGGAACTATTACTGCATATTCCAAACAACCAAAGAGCTTTAAATATTCAAATGATGGTGGCTTGTTATATAGTAATTCAAATGGTGTTCGATTATCAATTGTTGCAGAAGGTAATCTGTTGATTAAATGCATGGCATGTAGAACACATACACTCCAAACTTGACAGGAAGTGATGCTTGATTCTCAATGCTCATGCAATGTTTAAAATATCATGATGTTTGTGTTCTACTCTACCATTATGTTGTGGTGTTGATATGCATGTTGTTTGATGAAGAATACCTTTGTTCTTTACAAATTCAGTCATTATGAATTCTCGTTACCTTGATTCATGTATTAAACTGGTTTTCAACCATCGAACAAAATTTTTCCAATGATCGTGATGCATCAGATTTGTTTTTCAAAAGACAGATCCATGTGAACTGAGAAAAATCATCAACAATTGTTAAGAAGTAGCTAAATTCATCATAAGACATTGTAGAATATAGACCCCAAATGTCAATGTGAATTAAATCAAAACAGTTTGCAGCTCTATTCATCCTCTCAGTAAAAGGTAATCTTTATCTTGTAGCAAGTTGATATATATCACAATTGTTATGTTGTGGAGACCCATCACCCTTCGACCTTGACAGATTTAGGTCAAGAGTACTTGTATAAATACCTTCTCTCCGTCTCTTGTAAAAAAAGAGGCAGCAGCAACTTAATAAAATATCTCTCTCTCTTTTCGCCGTGGAGTAGCACAATCATCGTGATTGTGTGAACCACGTAATATCTTTGTGTTGTTTCTTTATTTTTCATGCATCTTGTGTGTGTGTGTTAAATCGATTGTTAACCCTAACAACAATGTTTTTTTATGTTCAAAGAAATCAAAGGGCATACTTTGTGCAAGATGTCTATTCTAGAACTTGAAATATGTCCTAACCTATAATGCCATAAATCCAAATCGTGTTTCACATAGTTGGTTGTTACGAAAGGCTTGGTGTTTGGGTTGTCTATTCTGAGATGATATAAGCCCTGTTTTTCTTCAGCAATGCCAATCACTTTCTCGGTGACTTGGTCCTAAAAATAACAACAAGAGTTTTGAAATGTAAGTTTAAGGGATGAAGTAGACAGCAATTGACTAATTAAGATCGGCTTAAAATGAAAGTAAGGGACGTATAGAACATTGATAAGCGTTAGTTGATCAGAGAGTTTCACCAAGCCTATAAATATGTAGCTTGCACCTGGTTTCCATTTGGCAAAGTGACGAACATGTCATGAATCATTGCAGACGTTTCAAAGTAATTTAAGGGTACAGGTTATGGGATGAGAAGCACCACTGTCAACAATCTAGGTTTCGATATCGTTCTGAAAAGGTTTAAAAGAAGAAAGAATAATGGTACCTGCAAAATTTGCATTGGTCAAGTTTGTATGAGGCGCTAAGTTGGGAAGTCTGATCTGTTATTAGAGGATCAAGTTTCGGGGTATTGACCATGGAGCTTGCCTCTGATCCTGGTGGTGTTTGTATAAGTGTTAGGAGCCAATCTTATTGTTCTCTTGCCAAGTTAAGCTGAGAAAATTGTGAAAAATGTCCAAGATGAGTTAATCATCTTCCAACTTGTCCAATCACAGGCCTGTTGTCGTTAGCCTGAAAGAAATTTCCTCTTCCACGACTGTTGAGAATTAATTCAACATTTAACCAAGTACTGGTTGTAGTTGATAATTATATGTGACTGACATATTGGTAAAGATAAGAGTAGTATTTGTAGTGGCAATGTGGGTGTTAGTAGTGGTAATATGAAAGTTAGTAGTGACAAAGTGGGTGTTAACTCCCTCATGATATGTTTCTATTTAAGAAGTTTGTTTTATCTAATGAAAGTGCTTTTCTCCAAAATTTTAACATGGTATTAGAGCCTATTCTAGATCCGTTGGGCCACCCGCAACTGTTCAGTCCTGCAAACTTCACACGTCAGATGTCTAGTCCTAGGCGTGAAGGGGGTGTGTTAGAATCCCATATTGGATAGAGATATAATCTTAAGAATGTTTATAAGTAAAGGGCAATCCTCACCCTACAAGTTAACTTATGAGGTTGAGTTAGGCCCAAATCTAAATTCTAATACGACTTCTAAAATCGGGTGGAAAGCTATGAATCTTGAAACATTTATCAATGGTATGTCCAGGAGTGTGACAATGAGTATAATAATGCTTACGCTAGAAAATCTCTTAGCTACAAAAGAAACAGGTCCAGGTCTAGCCGCAATAGAGACGTTGCCTGAGATATGCCTTTCATGTTGTAAGGCCAAGAATAAGACTCGATTGATCCTAAGTAGAGGGTCCATTAATAACACTTGTGTTTTAATATTGGCAAAGCTTTCATTTAATCCTCTAAGAAACAAAATTACTTGGTCACTCTGTTGATAGCTTCTGATCACTGCAATAGCTCGACATGTAGTTATAGAGGAATCCTCCTCTCTATATGCATGTTACCCCTCGTTGGCAATGGCATATAGTGATGGTCCTTGGTATGGTTTGCGATGCTTGACAATTATCGAGCTGATGGTAATTAGTACCACTACCACTGGTCTCCCTAACTCTAGTTATTTTTTGTAAAAAATATATTTTCAATGATATTTTTGTTGGAAGTTAGGATATGATTCAAAACATACGTTTATGTTTTACTCTACTTATCTGTTAAGCTAGAAGTTAGGAGGTCAGTTTGTTTATGTTAGTAGAATCACGAATATCTAGTTTGTTTACGTTAATAGAATCACTGGTATCCCGGTTGAACGTTGTAGCTTATTTATAGGCACGTCTTTTATTAAATAAAGCAGCCTTCGATTCTCTTTCCGTCTTTGCATTGTAACCTGCTCTGACAACACCAGCAATTTTCAAATGTTAAGGATGTTGAAAATTAACAAGTGGAGTAATTCTATGTCGGAAAGAAACATGAGAATAAAGTGAGTTATATATAAAGATACGACTTAAAACTCATTACCTTAAAGTTTTAGGTTGAGATATAATATCCTTGTTGTGTAAGGATTTAGTTGCATCCGGTCCAATTTCTCCACAGTCTCCCTTGGTATGAAAACTATGTTGGTGAAGTCCGATGAATAGAGATTCATAAATTTGAGTCAGATGAACGAGTGATTTATAGAGTAACTCAAATGACTTTGCATGAGCTATAGATTGAAGGGGAACTAATCAGATATGGATGGATCTACCTGTAAGGGAGAGATGTTGAAAATTTACAAGTGGAGTAAACACATATCAAAAAGAGACATAAGGATGAAGTGATATCTACAATTTTAAAATTTTGATATCTAAAATTGTACTTGTGGATCTTATACCGAACATAAACAAAGTGTTTGTTCTTATTGTTTAACATGAAAGTAAACTTTATGCAATATGAAACTATATTCTAAAAATATTAGGCAATGAAGCATATTGTTCTAACAAAATTTGTTAGTTTAAAAAATATGTGCAACATTTTGATGCGTGCCATATCTATAATGTTTGTCCCACAAATATAAATTTTTTCTATATACCTAAAAAAATAATGTCGAATGTCTTCGACTAAGTGAATATTAGGTTTTTAGAGAGAAATATGGAAATAAAGCGAGTTGTTTGAAGACCAATGATTAAAAAACTCAACCGGTTAGATCGGTTTAAGCGTAATTTTTTAAACCGTTCAATTTTTTGGTTCGATCTACTTTAATAATTTTTGTTGTTAAAAACAGATCAGTTTATTAATTAACCAATCAATTTTATAAATTAATAAGTTCTTATAAACCAAAATAAATCAATTAGATTTTAGTTATCAGTCTCTTTTTTCAATTAAAATTCAATTTTACTTCAATTATTTTATGAATAAGGGCAATCTCTTTAAATCATATTTCAAATTCTTTAATTTTATTCAATCTTTAACAAATTTTATGAAGGTCTAATATATGTTTAACTTTTTAAACCTTAAATCTCTTATCTTACCGGTTTAACCTCCGGTCCGGTTTTTTAAACGTTATTGAAGACAATTAATCTTGTCTAATTAAGCAACATATATTGATGAATGTTCCTAGCCAAAAGTAGAATTAGGTTAATCATAGATCTGATATCTTATAAAATATACAGATAAGTGCTAATTAAACATAATTATT
>JANIMX020000030.1:717188-729480 GCA_024582655.2 Erythroxylum kunthianum
AAACTTTAAAACACAAATCTCACATTGTTTATGAGTAAGGATGTGAGAGTGTTTATAAGGTGAAACCCTTATTATGAGCTTATAAATAAGTAAGCCAAAATGCTTTCTCTTGCGCGCGCAGGGGGGGATTAGACGTCCGCGTTTCTCAAGCACCGAGGAGAGGACGAATCTGTCTTAAGAAAACTGTTTTTAACAGACCTCAACGTCTTCGGTTTCAATCTGTTTCTTGTCAGGTTTACGGCTTATTAATTCTTTATGTTTTTCCAATTCGTTTCTAGTTTTTTTTTGTTCCTTTTGAATTATATTTCAATTTGATTTATTAGATCTAATAATATCTGTGTAACTACTGACGTTGACTTGGCATTTGATTCATGTGGGTAAGATTTGTAATGAAGAGGCTTTGCAATAGGCATCCATACTGATCAGGATATTTGAGCAGGTAGATGATTGTCAAGAATTTTAGTCCACACAATGCAATTAGGAAAAAAAAACCTTATCCCAATTTTATTTTTGTCATAAGTTCAATTTTAAAAGAATTTCAATCAATAACAGTGGAATATTCTTCATATGATATCCATACTATTAGGCTTCATAATACTTACACACCATCAAATATTTATATATCCAATAACTTTGATTGGCTTATCATAGTTATCCAGTTATAATATCTAGCTTATCATAATTAACGTGTGGATTCATTAATGACGAATAATTAGATCTTAAGCTTCATTAATGAATCCACACGTTAAGTATGTAGACGATCATTGCTAGTGAGCGGCGTAAAAAGAGTCAAGAGGTTTGGTACTTTACGATAGTTGATGACATGTGTAAGCTTCTTAAACTATATTGGAATGAATCAAATTAAGTCGCTATAAAGTCGTGCAAGCTCGTCCACATGCAAAAGTCAACGTACTTTTATTATTTATTGTCATAAATGTTTATAATTAAAGTAAATTAAATTTAAAATTACACGCGGAAATGAAGAAGTGATTGAAGAAGAAAGAACACGACCTCCCGTGTCATTGGAACACATGTCTCTCTGCTTTACAGGCAATTCACTTTTCTTAAGGTGATGATGACCATTCTTTTTATTCATTATGGATTGTGATTTATTGGAGATTGTGATGCACCTTTTGTTTGGAGTTAAAAGGATTTATACTTCTTGAATTGGTTTGTAATTTTTTAAAAAATACAGCTTATATTTCACAATTATTTGAATTTTATAATATTAAAATATTGAAAATAGCTTCTTATTAAATTTTTTTAATTTTTTGGTGTAATGAGTAATTATGTATATAATAGTCAATTATATAATAATTTATATTAAAATAACCTCAAAATCTTTATTTGATTATTTTATTTTTTATAAACTTTATTCTTAATAACTTTTATTGTATATAAAATTATTTTTTACTGGTGACGAGTTTCGAAGTAATTAGTAATATTATTTTTTTGTGACTGAAAGGTCACAAGTTTGAGTCACGAAAATAATTTTTTTGTAAAAAAATAGTTGCGTATAATTGATGACCATTATCTGATTATCGCAAAGCGGAGATATTAAGCTTGTTGTGATGTGTTGTAATTTTTATTGTACATAAGTTAATATATCTTTTTTAAATAATTTTAATTTATATTTTTAATATTAATTGTTCAAAGTTTAACAAATTTACGTTTCCTTTTTTTGTTTAAGAAGATTCTTAAATATTTTAAATAATTCCTAACAAAAGGGTAGGAAAAGAAAGAAATATTTTTTATATATAATTTCATAATACAATAAGTGATAGCCATTATCTTTTAGGTAAAATATAAAACTAAAAATCTCAAATTCTCACGAGAGGAATGCCACTCACTACCTTATTTGATCAGCATCTACGATTTATGAGTCAAGAAGTTTAAAAAGCCTTTTGTACCATCGAAAGTTACAATTTTGATAAATGAAGAGTTACTCCTACATTAAATTCAATTAATATTTTAAACGGTTAATTTAATTTAGAACTACAACATTCCAATTAAAATTTAAATTAGTTTAATCTAGACCTTATTTATGATCTTAATGATTAATAAATAAAATATTAAATTCACCATTTTAATTACTCATATTATATAATATAGAAAATTATGTTCATATTTCAACTCTAAAGAAAATAAAATTATAATACTACCTCAAAATTCATGGCATGCCAAAATATAAAAAAATAATTTATTAATTATACTAAACTAATATATAAATTAATTGAATTAAATTATTTAATAAGTTAATAATTATAAAATTTAATAATATACAAAGTATAATAGGAAATTAGAATTTAAAACTTCCAAATCTTAATAGAGAATAGTTCATATCACTTCTACTCTTTAACTATTTTTATATACAACTTTTAACTCCTGTTTGGTTGAGCTAATAGCTGATAACTGGTAGCGGATAGCTGGTTATAAAAAGTTAACTTTAATAATTTATTGAATCAAGAGTTGTTTGAGACTTGAACAACTATCAGTAACTGTTTGATATTCTTTATCAATCAGTTGTTAGTTGAATCAGGAGCTGTTTGAAACTATCAGCTCTTCCCAAACACTGAAACAAACAGGCTCATTAATCAATACTTGGCTTTAAATTTCATAACAATTATGCATAAATTTCACTAAATAAATTTAGATATATCTTTCTTCCCATATATCTAAGCCTCTAAATAGGTATATATATGGTTCAATAATCTCTATATAATAAGGTTCATAATTTGGAATTATAAATCGCTATATCTAAATAAAATAATCAAGCCCTTCATTTGAAATAGACCCAAATCAAGATTTAGCCTAAAAAATATTGGTATAATTAGAGAAAATAAAAGTAATTTTTTTAAAGAAAAAATAAATGATTAAAAATACAAACCGATTTGTCCGGTTTAACCGTAAAAACTTTGAACCGATTCATAAATTAATAATTTTTTTAAACTAAAATAAATCAATTAATTTTTATTTAACATTCTCTTTTTTCAATTAAATTTTAAAAATTTCAATAAGTAAAAATAATATTTTAATCATATTTTTAATTCTTTAATTTGATTTTATCTTTTAGCTAATTTTATAATTTAATACCAAATTTTAAATTTTTTGTATTATTGGTTTAAATTTCAATCTTATTTTTAAGATATTTGAAAAAAGAGGAAAAAAAAACCCTAAAAAGTCTTCACACAGGACGTCGACAAATGTGGCTTTGAACAAGTCCTGTTTCCTGCTGAACACAGACACGTCTCCTACTACAGTCCTTCACTTTCGCCGGTTTTGCGGGTCTGGCACATGCCGTGTCGAACCATTCTTTATATAAACGACCATAGATCCGTCTCTTCTTCGCTGCAAACTTTCCATTTCTTGCTCTTTTGCTCACAAAGATCGCATCTTTCTCTGTAAAGATCGAACTTTCTCTTCCTCTGTCAAAATGGTTGAGCCTGCGACTGATACAAAGTCATTGCCTAAGAACCCAAATCCACTGTTGAAGGATGAATTGGATATAGTGATTCCAACCATAAGAAACTTGGATTTCTTGGAGATGTGGAGGCCATTTTTTGAGCCGTACCATCTCATCATTGTTCAAGATGGTGACCCTTCAAAGACCATCAAGGTTCCTGAGGGTTTTGACTACGAGCTCTATAACAGGAATGACATTAACAGGATTCTGGGTCCTAAGGCTTCTTGCATCTCGTTCAAGGACTCTGCTTGTCGCTGCTTTGGTTACATGGTGTCCAAGAAGAAGTACATCTTCACAATTGACGATGATTGCTTTGTAAGTTCTACCGATCTATGATCTTCTGTTATTGTGTAATTTTTATCTGGGTCATTGTCTTTTTTGGCATATTTAGATCTTCAATTCCTGTTTTTGGATTCATGAGGGTCTGATCTATTGCTCAATTCGGGTGATCTGGACATTTGATCTTTTTCTTGTATGCCATAGTTTATGTTTCTAACTATTCGGATGGCTAATTCCTTAATTGTGAAGGATTGTCATTGTGAAATACGGATCTATACAGTTTATGCCTTTTCCATTAAATGATACAATCCAGCATACTAAAATGGAGAATTTAACTTAAGCATTACAGATCAGGGTTTCAGATTCTTATTCTAATTTCATTCAAATGCATTCCAGCTCAAAGATACATGTTACCATGAACACAATCTGTTCATGTTTCCACATTATGATATGGACTTTACCCTACGATCTAAGTGCTGATGAAACCTGATTTTACCTTTGATTTTCCAAGTTCTCTGCTAGCTTTCGCCAGCTGGGGATGAGATCTAGCATTTCCTTTGTCTTATACCAACTGAGTTGCATTTCTTCAGACAATTTAAAGTAGTTGCTAGTGTAAAAAAAATGCCTTCTACTTTGCACATGGTAATGTACATGTGTTGTTGTATCTACTTTGTTGTAGTATGAATGTGATGTACAGCTGTGAATTCAATTCTCTTTTAAGATTGATTTGCGTTCTTTTTAGCCCAACTTGTTCTCTTTTCCTGTTGTGGGTCTCTGTCTGGGAATAGACAAAAAGATCCTATTGGATTTGAATGTTAAATGTCTTCCCTCCTGAATTTTGTTCACTTTTTTCAAAGTTTATACTTGTTTTGTGTCTGCATAGGCATAAGTAGATCTTGGGCAAGGATGGCCAAAAAAGCTTTATAATCACATGGATCAATCTGTTCCTTATATTGGTGTTATATTTTTGCTATTTCTGTTTTAGAAGGGACCCAAGAATGATGATGATTTTGAAAAGATGATGAAGAAAAAGAATTTGCCTTTTTCAACATTCTCTTCAATCATCATATTCCATCTGGAAAATTGTATGTTAAGTGTGCTGCCACTTTGATTAATCAAATCGTATAAAGCAACAATGGAATTCCTTTTCCCTTTCCAACAATCAGATCAATGAGTCCATTTGAATTGGACTTGTCTGAACCAGTCAGAAATTCTTCATCATTTCTTTGATGGCATCTTTTTTCCTGTCGCTGCATCATTTAGTATACCTGTGACGATCTATGCATTACAGAATTATCTATCTTGTGGGTATAATAATTTTCACTGTGATCAGGTTGCCAAGAACCCCTCTGGCAAAGCAATCAATGCACTTGTGCAACACATCAAGAACATTCTGTCCCCGTCAACCCCATTTTTCTTCAACACTCTCTACGATCCATTCAGAGATGGAGCCGATTTCGTGCGTGGATACCCCTTCAGTCTTCGGGAGGGTGTCTCTACTGCTGTTTCTCATGGCCTGTGGCTCAACATTCCTGATTATGATGCACCTACTCAGCTTGTCAAGCCATTGGAGAGGAACACCAGGTACATGATTAAGTTTTGAATAAAGGATTCGACTTTGCCCCTTTTTGAGCATTCTGTTGAAACTATCCTTCAAACATTTTTCAGGTACGTGGATGCTGTTTTGACTATTCCAAAGGGCACCTTGTTCCCCATGTGTGGCATGAACTTGTGTTTTGACCGTGACTTGATCGGCCCTGCCATGTACTTTGGTCTCATGGGTGATGGTCAGCCGATCGGTCGCTACGACGACATGTGGGCTGGCTGGTGCGTCAAGGTAAACAACATCTAATTCATTCCTTTATTCAGTTGCCCGTTTACAGGTTTCAAACATGGAAAATCCAATCTTAGCCAGTTCCTATTCCGATCAAACTTGCCAAGTTATGTTTTCTTGATATGGTGCATCTATCTCAAGCTAACACAGCATGACTCACATCTCATAACTTGTGACTATCTGTAGGTCATCTGTGACCATTTGGGACTAGGAGTTAAGACTGGTCTCCCTTATATCTATCACAGCAATGCAAGTAACCTATTTGTAAACCTGAAGAAGGAATACAAGGGCATCTTCTGGCAGGAAGAGATCATTCCGTTCTTCCAGTCCGCCGTCCTTTCAAAAGACTGCACCTCTGTTCAACAGTGCTACATTGAGCTGTCTAAACAAGTCAAGGAAAAGCTTGGCAAAGTCGATCCTTATTTCGACAAACTCGCCGATGCCATGGTCACTTGGATAGAGGCATGGGACGATCTCAACCCTGCCGGAGCTACTGCAAAGGTTGCTAATGGCAAGGCATAAAAAGTTTTCCAAAGTTTTTTTAACAGAGTTGCATGTGCAATTTTGACCGGTTGCAGACAGCAATCACTTTGTTAAGTTATCAAATTTGTATTAGCTAGCATCTTCTCCCCCATGATACTCATTTGTATCCTTAATTTGATCAGTTATGTTGATGCTTGGATTTTCAGATTATGAGATGTATTGTTTTACCTTTAATTCTATTTACTTTCATGAGTTATGTAGCTTAGAAATTGTCATGCAACAAAGTAACTTTTGCCTTCCTATATTGTCCAGAAAAGTTGAACAAACCTTCCATCTGATCAACAACAACGACAATATCAAGTTTGAGTTTGAGGATTACCCCTCATTTGTAAAGATGATATTTCTAAATGACCCACACAGACAGAGAAACGGGTGGAGAAGAGGGAAAAAAAAAACTACCAAATCTGTACACATCATCTATCAATCCAAAGAATAACCGTGTGTGAACCAACAACATACGGTAAGAACCCACCAACCAACAATCACCAGTAACTCGAAGGCCCCAAAACTCCAACACTACTCTTTACTCTGGTATTATCAAACCCACTTTGAACAAGCAGAGACTTTAAACGCCATTGGTTGGGGTACACTGCAAGGTCCTTCCATGGCGATCTTGTGAAGTCCATACAACTGCAACTTGATGTCACGCTAAGACTAGGTATCACATCTGCTTTAGTCTTAGAACCAGCAAACGCTACAGCAGCTCAGAAACGCCTTTCCAACTCAGTGCTTTCAATTCCTTCCCATTCATCCTCTTCATCAACCGACCCTCCCTCTTGCCCACCATTCTCACAATCACCTTGACACCTGACCTTTTCATTCTTGCAAGTTTCAACCTTTTCATTCTCGCAAGATCCAATCTTTTCATTCTCGAAAGTTTCAATCTCATCAATCTTTCTTTTGTTCCAAGTTTGAATCTTTTCATTGTCATCAATCAACTTCCCTTGAAACCCGCATCCAAGATCATGCTCATTACGGCTTCTTATAGTGTCTTTCTCTGAGAGTTCACCATGGAGGACCAAGGTAAGAGTAATGTTTACAATCCTGGACCAAGAGGATCTTAAGAATGGAAAAGAGGACAACAAAGAAGATAATAGTTGCAATAAAGTCCCCACGAGAATCGACAAGAAGAGACCAAGAGAGACGTAGCAAAGGCATTGAAGGCAAACAATTTGGGCAACGATTAGCCATGGATGATGGATCCCATACTACTGCACCATAGAACATGACTAATCCTAACTCTTTTCTCTTACAGCAATACTGCACCTTTAAAACTCAAAATGTTTTGAAAATAAAAAAGATGATGAGGACAGAAAACGTGCAACATCCTCCATTCCTGGAAACCAAAAAACCCGACGGTAGTTCTTTAAGACTCTTTCCAACTCTTTTTTTTTTAATAGTAAAGACTTGAAGAAAGTACCTCTACGTAGAAACCTCCCATCTGATCAACTAAAGAATAAACATAGTACACAACGAAAAAGCTTGGACTATTAGTGTGTGTTGTAAAAAAAAAAAGAATAAACAACGCCGTTGCCGGGGATCGAACCCGGGTCACCCGCGTGACAGGCGGGAATACTCACCACTATACTACAACGACTTGTTGATTATGAAACGAAAAAGATATTACATTACTATTTGAATCTCGCAAAAGTTTGGACAGTTTTATCTAACACCGGGTCGTCAAATTAAATTTAACAAAATTAAAATTTTATTTATTTCGAGCTCGCGAATCAATAGAAAGTAAAACAATAAACTTAAGATTTAAAGGTGATTTTTTTATGTGATTCCCATCAAAGAATTGAAATTTAATTATAAAAAAGACTATTAAATTAAAATTAATTAATTTATAAATATCTTTTAAGTATTGCTAAGAATAAATACCTTCATTTAATATAATACTTTTAGTGTAGGTTAGTATTTTTGGTGTGTAAGTTATTTTCTTACCAAATTTTCTCAAATGTTGGTCCATAATTTATTTTGGTAAGTTGAAATATTATATAAATATAATACACACAATAATTTTGACCCTTTAGTATATGTTTTGGTATTTCCCAAATTGGCCACCTAAACCAAGGCCTTGGCTACTCAGTACAAAGAAAACAGTTATAAGCCTAAATGGTAACCAAAAATGAAGTTTAAACTCTTTGCTGCGACTCTTTTAAGGAAATCAAACTGTGTTACAACTTCAGTTTCACAATGTTCTTGTTCACAATGGATGAAAGATGTGTAAATAATCAGCTTCACGACACGTTCATCATGTCAACCGGCATTCTTAGCGATATACAAAAGATTCTGATAAACGAAAATGATCAACTTGTATTTGCATAGTTAATCACGGTTCGATAAGAAAAGTACCATCTTACGTAACTCAAAACTGGTTGGTCGGAACTTTGCTTCCAGATATACCAGAAACTGGATTTGACAGCAATGGCATTTGGCTGGTCTTTGCAAGCTATGCAGAACCTGTTGCATGAATGAAGCATGAGGGAGACGAAAGAAGAATTGGTGAGAAATGAGTCCGGTTACTATGAAGTTGAAGTAAGATTTTCTGTATCCTCCGACTTTTGGCGCTTGGCATCAGGTTCTTCATCTTTTTCATGGCTAAGATGTCCATTTACTGCCTCCGGACCCAAAAGAGAAATGTGCTTGTCTGTAATTTGGCGACCTGCCCTTAGTTTCGGCCCCCAGTGTCTTTCGGGATTTGGAAGGAAACGTGCAACCTTCTTGGCTTGTGCTTTGCTAAGAGAAGCAACGGCACGAGCAAAATTTGCCTGCTCACAAGAAGGTAGAAAGAGAACAAACCACTCATTAGGATAACACAAATTACTGCACACGTGTGCAGGTTCGATTAGCTGATGTTTCCCACTTTAAACCAATTGGCAACAACCAATTTCAAAGAAAATTTTTGAAGAAACTAAGTAGGTGTGATGTACTTGTAGAATTGGTTCTTTGGCAAGTATCACGCTTCCTGGCTGATCAGGTGCTTGAGCTTTTACTGGATGATTTTTGACCTACATGAAAAAAAATCATATAACTGATAATTCACAACACATTGGCTGCAGGAGGAAACAGTTTCGAGAAAATTTTAATCAAGAATTTATTTGTTTTTATGGAAAGAAAAATAACAAAAAAAAAAGTGAGGAGATAAGTCTTTACCCAGCATCTCATAATATCCCAAATGACATGCATTGGAGCATCTGATTTAAGCCCCAATGGATTAACATGGGATCCAGATATACGGTAACCGGCATTTATCACAGCAGATCGGAAGATTACTGCTGAAGGGGAAGTGCATTTTAGTGTAGCACAAAGGTTGTGCAAACTCAGAAAGAGTGGCACATCAGGCAGTTCCTGCATTAAGGAAAGCATGGGAATAATAAGAAATTACAGTTTAGTGTGTCATCCACTAGTGAGACTGGAACCTTAAAATCTTTTGATCTCAGTGTTGTTAACTTGCCAAAGAATTAAATTTTCATAGACAAGAAGTCAATATTAAGGCTGTTCTGGCCCGTTAATCAAACATAACTTTGTAATCTTTTTCCTTCATTTTTTGATTTGGATTGGCCAAAAATTTATAACTGAACAGTACATTGGTGTAGAGCATTATCTAATGAGCATAAACCGTTAAATAGTTATTTGTAATAGCCAACATTTTGTAACAGGCCAACGAACTGAACTTTCAGCCGACAAAGCAAAGCATAAGAACATACCTCAGATATTGTTGTGAGCACAGCCGAGATGCGATCATAGGCAGGGTAACTATCCTTCATAGATTTCACGTTTTCTAATATGGAAGTCACCCATTCTTGATCATGAATCGGGGCAGACCATATAGGCCCTCCCATGTTGAATTTCTTCCCACAGTCGTTGCACTCTTGAGTAACCACAGGACCAAACCCAGGTAGATATCTTACGCTGTTATTCTGAAAGGTAAACCAGAGGACAAATTGTCACCACATTTTTTCACATCAGAATGCAGGTAAGAAAACAAAGTTGTGATACACAATATGGAAGTAAGTTGATTACTTCCAAATGCTTTTATGTTGCACTTTTACCAGACTACCAATACAGTTCTAAATCAACCACCAAATACGAATGTGCTTGGTTTTACCAGGTTAAAGTTCAACAAACATACGGAAAAATCAATATGCTTCTGCACTGTACAAAAAATTTACTAAAAAAGTTATAGTTTAAGTGAAAAAGCCAGTCTGAATTAGAGCACACAGCAGATAAAACAACAAAATTCTCATTTATTTTAATCCCAGAAAGGAAAAAGTAAACAGATAACTTGAACCTGCCAAGCTATATGCTTACAGTAGGTCATGATGCATAACTTCTACCAAAATGACTATGTATGTAGAGAAATTGAACTTCAAGAACACGAGAACCTCTACTACCAACAAAAAGATGAAAATTTTCAGAAATAGAACTTGGACTGTACGTTGTAGATATAGTTAAGCCATTGGATAAATGAAGAATCATATCCTACAGAAGTTCCCCTCAGCCTTAAAATTTATTCCTCTCTCTGTAATCCGCAAAATGTCCAAATCATATACTCTTCAAAAGAAGGTCGCATAGGAACAGAGTTGCGGACTTGGGATTATTGCAGACTATTAAAAAATCATTTTTTTCCAAACCGTAAGGGCATGCCAATCTAAAAAAAACTAGTTGCAGAAAATAATGGCAACACATACCTTGGAGATAGTCCTTCCAATAGGCTGAAGATGAAAAGAATCACAACCAGTGCACTGATACACATATGAAAGCTTAAGTGGGGTGTTCTTCATTGCACTTGCAGATCTGGAACCACAAAACTTTCAACTTTCAGTCAACATCTAAAGAAAGCTTTTACTCAAAAAAAAAAAACATCTAAAGAAAGCACCGTCTTCCAATAATATGCACAAGCTCACATACAAATCAGAACAGAGGTCACCTACGTATAAATGCGAACAAAAACACGAACATAGAAATCCATTTGGACAGATAGAACAGGAACAATATAGCGCTTGTATCTATTTGCATGGCTCTGCACACAAAAATGAACAAAAAATGTGATAAATACTTGCTCAAGAATCTTTTTATGAGGAAATGATGGAACGTGAGAATCATCCTGCAACCCTGGCAGAGAAATCCTACAAGAATACAGGAGTTGAAGAAACTGAAATGAAATAGGAGCTTATGTAGAGGTGTTAGTTTAACTATAAATTTTTATTCTTGATAGTTATGTGATGCATTGATCCTCATCAAGGTTGAAATCCATGACATCTTCATTGGTTTTTCAAGAACATAAAAGTACCTCAATACAGCCAAGGAGGATCCTAAGAGCCATTTCATGACAGTATTTTCCTCTCAATGGGTACGAACCATACCTGATTCCACAAAGTTAACGTGAAAAGATAAGCTAATAATCTGTAAGCACTTTAGAAGAATAAAGGTCAAGGGCATATCCTCTTACTTGGAGTAGCAAACCTCGCCATTACCTCCACAAAGCACTGCCATATCAGTTGCTGTACACATCATAATGCCACCATCAACAACAGATTGAACAGCAGAGTCCAAAAACACAGAAGGTGACCCATAAGGATCAAGGTCAACCTGAAACAATATCAACCAAGAAGAGAGTGAGATGAAGCTCCTTACAAATCATAAAGCTGGGCATTAGCAGATGAAATGCTATTTCAGTATAAGACTGTGTCTGGAGAGGGTTCAAGCAGTCTGGAGGAAAGAAAATAACCAAACAAATCTTATGTTGTTGGAGCTATCTCCAGAAAGCAATCTTGCTACTTAAGAATTTCAGGAAATATATCACCTATTCAATTCAAATAAATCATTTTTCAATGAAAATAAAATTCAGCACATAGTAAAAGTCAAATACCACATCAAATTCTTTTGGGTGGGAAAGCATGTACACACGAGCATCAACCAGATGAGATTCCACCTTTGAAATTGCCATTGAACCATTGAACTTGACGTTTCTCCTTCCCAAAATACTACCAATGGGTTAAAACTGTTACATTACATAGACAGATTTTTAACACGACGTGTTTCACCATTTTCACCATAGCTATTGCCATTTTAAGCTATCAATTCAATATTAAATCATTCCTTATTGTCTTAGCTTTCATTTTCCACCGATTTCATGCAATTTGGTTAAGTAATTTGGAAGATATTCT
>JANIMX020000030.1:745777-760267 GCA_024582655.2 Erythroxylum kunthianum
ATAACCCATTATATTTAATATTTAGAAGCATATTTAATGAAAATTTATTTAAAATTATAAAAATGAAATTTTATTTAATAATAAAAATATATACTTTTATCTTTTTATTATCTCATTGAGTCATCAAACATGGGATGGAATAGTTAGCTATTATTTATTATTAGTAGGATGAAAGATATAGGTATTTGTAGTTTAAGAAACTTTAGAAAAATTATAAAAAAAATTATAATTTTTATTTTTTTATATAAAAATCTCATTATTTTAAATTTAGTTAAAATATAACGACGAAACATACATGATACGAAGATTATATATAGATTAATCAAATGTTAATAATATAATGATTAATCTATATATGATCTTAATTACTAATATAATTAATTAATTAACACATTTTAATTTAAAAATTAAATAACACGAAAGATTTATATCTTTGCCTTTATTATTCTTTGCTTACAACAAAATGGGAGAAGACAGAAGAGAACTAACACAAAAATAGCAACGGCAAACTGTACAGTAGAGCTGGTGGAGCAGCGCCGTCAGTACAAATCAAACAAAAGACTTGAAATTGAAAGGAAAAGCCAAGCCAAGAACAGGACAGGTTTTGTACGAACAAACATCTCTTCTCCGAACATGTGGCTCTAAATCAGACAGTGACCAAATTCTCGTACACTTCTCCAATGGCAACTCGACAGCACATAACACCATAAGCATTCTTGTCTTCAGATTCTTAAAATCTCCAGCTCCATTCCACCATTATTAGACTACCCCCCAAAAAGAAGAAAAAAAGCTAGTGACCTGAACTGCTGCTGCTCCATTCCTATTCTTTTCTTTTTCATCGTCTTTTCCCTTTTTTTTTGTATACACACACACACACAAAACCCTTTTCCTTTCGTATAATAACAAGAATACAAAAATGGAAACTTGGCCATGATTACTTTTATTTATTTATTTATAAAAAGTATGAACTCTTAAGTTTCTTATCATTTTTTTGATCTTTCCTCTTGTGGGTTTCTCTTCTTTTACTCTAAATGAGACAACAAATTTAGTTTGAGGGGGTTTCTTGAATTTGGTCTGAGAGTTTTCTCTACTTGATATAGAGTTTATACAAAGCAAGCTTAGTAAAAGCAAGAAGAACAGAAGAGTTGGGAATGGGGAGAGGTAGGGTTCAGTTGAAGCGGATCGAGAACAAGATTAGCAGGCAAGTGACGTTCTCTAAGAGAAGGACTGGTCTGTTAAAGAAAGCTAAGGAGATCTCAATTCTTTGTGATGCTGATGTTGCTTTGATTGTCTTCTCAACCAAAGGAAAGCTCTTTGAGTACTCCAGCGATTTAAGGTTTTACACCTTCACACCTGTAGCTCTATCTACCTTCTCTACCTCCATTTATTTCATTTTCTTGCATGTTTTCTGCTTTCTTTTAGAGTCTGAAGTTTCTGTAATTTACTTCCTGATGTGGGTTATGGCTGCTTTGAATTTATGTCTCTCTTTTTTCCTTTTTTTTTCCTGCTTTTCAAAGACTTAACATTATCATACAAATCATCGTTACTGCCCCACCCATTGTCTGCAATTTTCTGCAAACTTTTCATATTACTGTATCATCATAATTTTTAACCTGTACGGGGACACCAGAAAACAAACTGTTGCAACTTTTTTCATGGAGTACCTGGAAGTAAAAATTCACATACACATATATCAAGATACAACCTATAATCACTGGAATTTTCTCTTCCTTTTACTGTGTTTAAGCTAAAATTCTCGTACGAGCTTTAACACCTCTTAGTTTATGAAGTATTAAGCTTTCTCACTTACACTTTCACCATGAAGAAACCTAGAGCCAAAGGGTTCCTACTTCCTAGAGCTTTGTGTCTTGTGGCGTAGTGTCCTTTTTGTGTTTGGTTTTCGACCTAGGATGTTGGGATCTATTGTTGTTGGTGCTACCTGACCTAGGATATGCCTCCTCAATGATCAAACCAATCTTAGGTTGTTATAATTTAAGTTTTCCACAAAGATCTTCCACTAAATCCAGGCTTAGGGACCTTGTTCCATCTATAGGTTTTTGGCTTCAAAGTGATAAAAGCGTTTGTCCTCCATTAAAACTCCATAGTCCATACCTTTTCATTCTTAATTTTCCATGTTTAAGAACTTAGATATTTTTGAATTCAGTAAATCAACAGTTATGGCTTTATATACATAGACTAAAGTATCATTTCACATATGCATGTTGAAAGAGAATTTTTTTTTATTAGATAATCTCCAGCTAGGAATAACAATTTTAATTTAGTTTAGATAATACAATTAGAATCCTTAAAAATATAGAATTGCTTGATAACTTTCAATTTCATTGAGAAACTTTATTGCATACATGAACTAGTATTCCTTTAGGTGATATTTTAGTGGTAATTATTATTAAATAAAGAAGAATTTATTCTAAAAATGTATATTTTTTATTAGTAGCTATAGATGTCCACCACTCACCAGTTATATAAGTTTTCTATTTATTTATTTCTTTAGTTTTTAGTAACATAAGATGTTAAATTTCAAGGCTTGATAATTGTATAGGATGAATTATTTATTTATATGTTCATATATCAAAACAACTTATTCGTTAGCAAACATTTGCCAAATCAATTCATTTTACCTTCTACTAATTTTGCTATATCATTAAAAGGATTTTTTTTAATTAGTAGCTATACTGGAAATACTCTATAATTTAAATGAGAAAATAATCATTAAATAAGGTGATATATTTAAATTTTCAATGTTATATAATAAATGGATTGGTATTTTTGATAAATGATTATTATGATTTATCTTGATCACATAATACTGAATAGCATGTGAAACTTGGGAGAACTAGCATGTAATGACATTCCAAAAGATCTAGCAACTATACTTGAAATGTTGGTTTTGAAGCAGTTGTAAAGATCTTGAAACCTCGAAACTGCAAAAGAAAGAACTACAATGAAGATAGAAAGAGAAGTTAGAGAATCATCCATCATCAAATAAGTCATCTTCTATACACTGCTTTACCATATCTAGAGTCATTTACAGGTGTAAGGTTGTATTCTTCTTCTTCTTCTTTTTTCCCTTTTAAGACCATCATTATTGAAGGTTCTTTGGAAAGGAAACTACATATCTCCAGTTGTTTAGAGACAAAAATAGAATTGGTGTCCTGATAGAAATAGATGAGACCTCTTACTTTCATAAGATATAATCTAGGAATTATTTCACAATCTAACCAATTCATCTCCTGTGAGTTAAGGCAGAATAAATATGTTATGCAGGTGGGACTTTGTCCTGCTTTAGTTGAGATAATGTAGGAAGTGTTTTAACATCAGTTAGGTAAGCCAAGTCCAAGCTGTGATTATGAATTTTGTGATGCAAATTGTGCTTGATATGATAAGTCTTGAAAAATTAGGTAATCCTATAATTTTCTAATTTCAAGTTTATTTAATAATAACCCTGTTTCATATTTAAAGAGAATTATACATTCGAAAACAGATAATTTATAAGTTAATTATACGTTTTTTTTATAAATTTGTAAGCAATTTCTTTCCTTTCTTTGTAAATGTGGGATTTAATATTCCACGTATTAATTTTATCATTAAGATTCAATCTATAATGCAAAATTTCCTCTCTTTTTTTATCATTCATCGTCAGATTTAAATTAATAACAATTTATTTTAAGTTTAAGAGAGTTGTATATTTGCAAAAAATTAATTAAAAGTTAATTAATTTTTTATTAACTCATAAACAAATTCACCCCTTCTTTCCCTTTTCAATATGAAATTTGATAAAAGCATTTTTTTGGTGAATTCTATTAAACTTAATATCTATTTCATTACCATATATCTTTTAGACTAAATATTAGGAAATCTTTATCTTATTACATGAATCTAATTTTCATTTCATCTTTAAAAAATTATCTTCTTTTCAACAATACCTTTATCATTTGATTCAATATCATTCCGCTAAATAGAGACAAATTTAATAGATACTGATAATTCTGGAATATAGTATTTTTAGTAAACCAACAATTATATATAGATATAAGAATATTTGATTAGGAAGTAAGAAGCTACTTTAACATCTCTTCATTTACAAAGAAGGCTCATTGTGAAAATACAAAGGCAAAGAGCTGATCTTTGAATAGGAAAAAGTGCAAGTCCCCCAAATAAATTGGCTACATAAAATGTCAAAAATACCTTTTGTCTTAGGGATGTAAGGATTAAGTGAAATTACTCCAATATGAACATAGGTGTAACCTAATCCAAGTTCATACTCAACAATAACCCAATTTAGAATTTAATAGAATTTGGAAGTTAATCCAACTATTATAAGAGAGTAGCCACAATCCTACGACAACAAACTCAGTTTTTTCACTTTGTCAAAGTTGGGTGAGCGATATCAATTATACGCAACTTTCCTCTTGTATTTGTTACAAAAAAAACTGTTTTCGTGATTCGAATCTATTATCTTACAATCATAAAGAAGTAACTTTTACCGTTAGTCCAAGGCTCACTCTCTAAAGTAGCCAGAATCCTATTACCTACTAATGGTTTCAGACCTTGATGCCCTTATACAAGTTCAACCCATTTGTGTTTATGATCCCTAGCTAATTCCCCATTAGCAAGATACTTGTTCTTGTTTGGTTCTTATTGTCATACTTGATTGATCTTAAAACCTTTAACTTCATGCATATAGGTCTTGTTGATCTTACATCAGAATTTTTCCTTCTGTAACAGCATGGACAATATTCTGGAAAGATACGAGAGATATTCACAGGCTCAGAAACAGCTTATTCCAATTAACTTGGAACTTCAGGTACTTAACTATCATCTTACCAAAAGTTGCTTCCCATCCAGAACTTCCTAGCAGTGCAAAGTGATGATTTTGCACTGCTACTAAAGGTTTTGAATTGATGGGAAATAAATTGCTGTAACGGTCCGAACCTGCAACCGAAATTTAAAATTATTCTACTGAATCAAGATTGCATCTTCAAAATTGCTAAAAATGAATGATCTGAACATTTCTCACCGTTTTACTTCTGTGAGCTGCATGTTTTTTTAGGCAAGCTGGACTCTGGAACAACCTAAGCTCCTGACTAGGATTGAAACCCTACAAAGAAACCTAAGGTACAAGCAAGCTTCAATCTTTGTTGCCAAGTCGCCTGCTTTTTTACAAGTTTGCATAAAAGCTTAAGGTAAGAACAAAAAACCAAAAAGATTTGACATATTTCACAATGATTTTGTTGAGGAACTATGCCGGAGAAGATTTGGACCCCATGAGTCTTAGGGAGCTCCAACGCTTGGAGCATCAAATTGATACTGCCCTTAAGCGAGTAAGATCAAGAAAGGTGAATCTAACATTCTTACACAGAATTTCAGATACATTATTTCTGAGTAAAAACAAAGTCACAGTATATATATATTGGATGAATTTTGCAGAATCAACTGATCCATGAGTCTATTTCCCAGATGCAGAAAAAGGTAACTTTCTTTAGAACTTTCCTAATTATCAGAACTTTCATTAGTGAGAAAGTTGAAGAAAACGTGTATATCTAACTTGGACGTCACTTAAGATTTTCATTAAGAAAGTTGAATTCGAAATGAGTTTCATGTGAACAAGCATGTTCTTATCTGATTGTTTCAGGGAAGGGCATTGCAGGAGCAAAACAATGTACTGACAAATCTGGTAAATGATGCTTTGTAACTTGTATAATCAATATAAAAAACACAAAAACCAAGTGGTCTTTTGCTATTTACGGTATCGATGACCACCGATATTTACTAATGACGGGTCACGAAGCTTTTCCTTTCATAAAATTATGCAAATTCTGGTTGCGAATCCACAGTTGGAACAACAAAATCATGGCCAAAGCTCATCCTCCTTCGCTGAACTACCCTCACCACATTCGCAGCAGCCAATGATGTCACTCCCTTCTCTAACTATGGGGTAAGATTCATCTCTATTTTGCTCAAAATGGGTCTCTAAATTAAGCTATAACTCATCCTTTTTTCAAAAGTTACTCCATTTCTGGTGGTACAAGCATCTATAATTTAGTGAACTATAGCATCCAACATCATAGGACTTATATTGATGAGTCTTATGTTAGAAATAAACTTCAACTGAACAGTTAAATCTTAATTCAGTGATTTAAAAATTGTTTTAAAGATATAGTTATATAGTATAGTTGTTGCGATCCCCTAGTTATATAGTATAGTTTTTGCTACAATTTTCAGGAATGTTAAACAACTTGGAACAGTTCATCAAACAGATGCTAAGCTGAATTTGTCTGTAAATTCTGCAGTTTGGATGAGCAGATGAGACAAGAAACGACCCAAAGTGAGGAGGGTGGAGCTCATGTTGGAACTGGTAATAACATATCCTTGCCACACTGGATGATCAACCAAGTGAACAGGTAGATAAGATCACATGAACATGACACATCTCTATTTGAATAAAGAGATAAGATTTATCTCTGTATTGCAACCTGTGTAATATGGCAAATACAACTGCTTCTGCTAAATGTATCTAATTTTGGGAATTATATATATTCTCTTCTCTTCCTGAAATATGCCATTTTAACAAGGTGAGTAATGAGACGCCATTAGAGTTTTTGAACCAAACTTAGTTATGCCATTCCAGGTCAGTTGTTTCATCAGTTCTTCCCCATTACTGATGTTTTAGGATCATCATCACCTTCGAGTCACATAAACTTTTGTAAGTGCAACATAAACAAGTATGATGATGCTGTTCCGAGATGTTTGGAGAATATGTGTTAATAAGTTTGAGGTTGCTGCTCCGAGATATTTGGATAGAACTAAGTACTGATGACCGTTATTTTCGATTACAATTTACAATTCTTCTAAAAAATTAATCAATAAAAAATTGAACGAATTTGACCATTTTAATTATAAATTTTTTGAATTTTGAATTTGTCAATTTTTGAATTTTATTTTCAAATTTTTGAAAACTCAAATTGAGTAAAAAAAATTAGGTTGAATTCAGAATATAAAAGGTCCTTAAAGATTTCTAAAGAATAGCTTTTAGAAATACTTCAAAATTACGTTATATACGTATATACGAATGATACACGACGGCTCTTGAGCTCATCTGTCTGGATACTTTGGGCCAGACATGATGAGCAATTCATATTCAAGTTTCCATTTTTATAATTCGGTAAAACGTTAGGTGAATGGTCAAAGTCATTGTCGTCATAATCATGAAGAAGTATAAAAGCTAAGACCTTTCCAACTTCTCATTCTCAATGCCATTGTTATCTCTACCCAAACGATCTCCTTCTTTGTTTTTCAACCAGGTACACCTCTCTATCTCTTGTTTAGGTTGTGTGTTTCATTACGGTTTCCGTTTCCTGTTGTGAGTGGCGATTTGTTGAAGTGATGATGATGAAATTGAGCTAAACCTTCCTTCTATTGCATTCAGTTTTGATTGTTGGATCATAGGATATTGAAAGTTGGAAACTTTCTTAACAAAAGATTTGGTATTTGTGAGTTTTTTTTTGTCACTTCTTGATTACATAGAATAGTTTCTGCTATTCTGTTTGAGGTTCTCTATAAGAAGCAGATGCAAATTATTTGTCTTCACGAACGTAATGACAAAAATTGTAAGTATAGAGAGAAATAGAACATGTTCTTTCTTTCATTGGATGCATAGCTAAATTTTGATACCAATGAAATTCAACTTTTATGTGCTTTGAAACCTAAGAAGAGTTGGTTAAAGTGATCATCTGCAAATGGGTCTTATTCATCTGATGAAGTTTCAATAGGTTTTTCAACACTTGTTTTGAATCTCTGGGAATTGAACTTAACTTAAAATCTTTGCATAGAAAGGCAGCAGAAACTTAAGCATCATGTCTCAATCTGTTAGTAGCAGCAGTGGGAAGAAGCTCATTAAAATTGACATCAGCTCAGATACCGTATGCCCATGGTGCTATGTTGGCAAGAAAAATTTGGACAAAGCTATAGCTGCATCTAAGGATAAATATGATTTTGAGGTCCTCTCCTCTTCTCCTCTCTTACTTTTCTCTCGGTTCGAGAAAGAGCAATAAAGAGGATCAAACCATTTGTTTTATGTTCGAGGTTCGTTTGAAGTTTGTTTAGTTTGTGTTTGCAGATCAGATGGCACCCATTCTTTCTTGACTCCTCTGCTCCAAAAGAAGGGGTTGATAAGCTACAGTTTTATAGGGGAAAGTTTGGATCTCAAGTCGATGGAATGCTGGCACGAATGGGGGAGGTATTGATTGTTTCTGTTTCCTTTTATTTCCCTCGTATGCTTTGGAACATATGGGTTTCAGTGATATGTAACTTAGGCATCATGAACATTGCAGATTTTTAAGGGTCTTGGCATGGAATACAACATGGCTGGACTCACGTAATGTTCCGAATTCATTTACAGAAAATTATATGGGAATATAGCTGCAGAGTTCTTTCATGGGGAAATCACTAATGTTATCTTTGCTATGCACAGTGGAAACACTCTAGACAGCCACAGGATTCTATATTTTGCTGGCCAACAGAATCTTGGTAAGCAACATAAACTTGCAGAGGAGCTGTTCTTTGGTTACTTCACACAGGCAAAATATATTGGTGATAAGTAAGTGTCTATTTCTGTTGTGATTCTTTTAGTGCACTTCTTCATGTCATTGCATGATCTTGTCACTGTTTAACTGGCTGCTTCTTAAATTCTTTTGTTTTTCCTTAATGGAAAAGCTAAGCTTGTTCCTTGAAGATCCCAACTCAATGGAAGAGTTTGAACCAGTGTACTATAAATATTGACTTTGGTGAAAATAGCAAGATTGTCTGTTTGCAACATCTGATCAATTGGAAATCAGTAGTTCAGAACTAAAAAGTTCCAATAGAATTAATCACCAAGGTATTTATGAGGGATGATAGGCCTGAAGTCCAATCGAATCTCAAGAAAGCGAGCATGAGCCAGAGTTTGATCAGGCTTCGAGTCAACTTGTAAAGCTCAAGCTTGATCAGAGCTCAGGCAAAAACTGTGGTTGGCCTGGTTTTGGTTGGCTCGACAGGGTTTGGTACCTGGCCCTTTATGCCAAGCCTAGATGCCTGGTGTGAATTTGCAAGATAAACGACAAAGGTTGACTGATTAAATCAAACAAACAATCTGGCATCTTTCAGCAAAGACTCAATTGTTTCCATCATTTTGAAAACTCAATATTTCACAATTTGATCAATACAGGGAATTTCTTGTTGAATGTGCGAAGAAGGTTGGGATAGAGGGGGCAGCTGAGTTTCTTAAAGATCCAAATAATGGAGTCAAGGAGGTCTGTTCTTTTCTCCAAGTTTTTATAACTTTTTCTCTTGCTTCTTTTTTGTTATGCTCCAGTACTGGTCCAGATTCAAAGATTATAACTTTGAGTTCTTGGAGAAAGATCATCCCATTAATCTGTGTGTACAATTGGTGAAGTATCCATCTTTACATTGGCAAGCATTTCTTTATATTTATAACTGGTATTAATAGACATAAAGAGCATTTCTTTATGTCTGCTCTTGGTCAGCCACACATAAAGGTTTTTTAAGTGAGTCGCGAAACCATGACTCAAACCGTCCATCTTTCAGTTTTCGGAGACACTTCGGAACCTCCTACCACCATTTGATCCACGAGGCAACCATTTTTCTAGTTCTACTCCTTTTCAGTATTTGTCCTTTGACTGCTTTTTTTTTTCTGCAATGTGATTCTTTTGCATAATATTAGTTGGAATTTTGCTTTCTACCTTCTCAACAATGAAATGTCAAAGTGTTCTACCTGAACATTCTATTTCTGAATCCATTGAAGGTCAGTGAGGAGCTCCACAAGTACTCTGAGGGCATTAATGGTGTACCATACTATGTGGTATGTGACAAAGTATCTGGCTTTTATCATCTTTACAGTTGATTTCTAATAGGAACTGTGTTTCAAACAGATAAATGGGAAACAGAAGCTGAGTGGTGGCCAGCCTCCTGCAGCTTTCGAGAGAGCTTTCGAAGTTGCATCAAAATAGTTTCACTTACTCATTCTCACTATATCAGTGATCTTATGTTTACAAGTTTGCTTTTACATGTATTCCTCTGGTTATGATATGCATAAGCATCGTCAAGATCAACTTTCCTCTTTGTATATCAGTTTTTGCTGTAATTTGTATCTTTAAATAACAAAAACATCTATTTAATTGATATATAAACATTGTAATTTTAGTTAATAAGTACAAAAAAATTTCATTAATTTTTAATTTTCCAGAATTTCATTAGTTGAGTTGAGCAAACTTAATAATTTACTCAATATTCATATCTAAGAAGTAATTTCCAGTCAAGAAAACATGTCATGGAGGGCATTATTTGGCCAAGCTATGGGGTCCAAAATGCCATATCATAGTGAACAGGAGACTTAAGCTCAAGAAGTAACACAAACCGCCAAAGCTCTATTTACATGTTAAACAAAACTATAAGAAGATTTTCATTGCTGTGCATCAAAAACTTCAACGAAAAATCATTGAGAAGGCAATGTACTTTACAGCCATTCGTATGCTGAACAGATTTGCAATATTAACTATAGATACCAAAACACTTTTTAACCTGCAATATTCACAAGTATTCCTGCCCATCTCCCTGGGGATTTCTTTCTCCTGTCCTCGTGTTGCAGTTGTTTGTGTCCAGTAAATGATCAAGTTGGTTCATCGAATGCCATTTCCTGAAGCAGTAAACCAAGAAAATGTTTGTGTCATGGTTCAAATTAGAACAATAACGAATTTCACTTGAGCATAAAAAATGCGACATTGAGTGACCAGATTTCATGGTAAACAGCTAACCAAAGTAAGAGTTTTCACTAAGGGGATATACAAGATTGAGAACGAAATGCTTCTTGATTTACAGATTTCGAGTTCTTAAGATTTGACATAGAAAGCACGTAGTTGAGAGACTGTTAGCAAGTCACAGCAAATTTCGGCCGAGTCTCTTGAGATGTGAACTGCAATGCATCAGTCTAAGTCATCTAGTCCTAGATTTGGACCAGTGTTTTCATTACCTAAAGCGCATGAAACTTTTACCGAGTCGAGTTCAAGCATCTGCATCAGTATGCCTTAGATTAGCTGCCATATTGTGAATGAGTTCCATAGACATCAGAAGATTTTGATGTGAAATGCAACAGAGACATACGGAGGCCTAGTGTTTCCTATTCTACAGTTTTCTGCAGTGGTAGTAAACATTTTTTTCCAAGAGTAATAAGACAATGTTATGTTGATAGTAGTCATGATTTTTTCTGAAGAGTAATAGAATGCTATGTGGATATCAATGTACACAAAATTCCAGAAGTAAGGACTCTTACACAAATGGTTGAATAAATATGACACTACTCATGCCCGGGAAGAGAATTAAGAGAATTTGCTATACCAGTAGTTACTCAACATAATCGATAATAGAAAATGCTTCTGTCTTAAAGCCGGAGATAAAAGGCCAGAAAACCTAGTTACCTCGCTGCAGAGTAATAGTAAACGAGTTCTTGAAAAAACCAACTAAAAGGAATTACCTTGCCGCAGAGTGGGCAGCTGTCACTTCTCTCCATCCACTCATAAATGCAACCAAGGTGGAAATGATGAGAGCATTTTGTCATTATCTTGGGGTTCTCTGGAGTATATTCTGCACATGAAAGTAGAGTTTGAAATGACAATGTTATTCAATTTAAAACTCAGCTGAGAAAATTTTGCAATTTACTCCAAGAATTAAGGAATAAAAATATTGCTTTGTTGATGAACATTTATTTAGATATCAAGAGCAGACTTTATAGTGTCCCTACAACTGGCCAATATAAGACCACAACAGATTGATGGAGAAGCCTGTATTCAAGGGAATTCTACATTCATTTTAGCTTACACGGCCGTCAAATGAAGATTTCCATGAGATTTCATCTTTTGGAAAGAATGAACTAGTGCAGGATTTAGGTCCGCACTTAATGAGATTAGAGATTTAAGTGACATTTTCTTGGCTCATTCCACATTCCATCATTTTAATCTGCTCTCCTTTTTCGTGAAATTAGTCCTACAGCTAGCTTAGTTACTGACGAGCCAATTGATATTTAATCTTTTAATAGCTAAAACAATACACCAATCTCCATTTTCATGTCTTATGTTTGGGAAGTGGACATGGGGATAATCAAAATGTTACTTTCAGGACATGTTGGACAGACATGTCTACTGATGATGAATAACATCTTTGTTACTATAAGTTAGCTTAATAAGCAAGTACCAAGTAAAGGTAAAACTTTTGCCTCCAGAACATGTAATCAAGAACCCTTAGCAACAAAAGTTGTTACAATAAACTGACTTTAAGGCTGGAAATCAGTTAAAGCTTCAATAAAAATATTACCTTCAAGACATGTTGGACAGACATCCTCATCTTCCGATGATGAATATATATACCCCATCCCAACTGTTGATTTAGCACAGAGTTTCAATGAGGATTTAATGAGCTGTTCTTTCGACCCTTCTTCACAAGATGCATTCCATTTGTCTCCTGTGCTCAGGGACTCTGAATCAGCACCATTCTCGCTTCTTAATGGTTCTGTTTCTTCATGTGAATGACTTGAACCCTTTTCACGCCTGGAAACCAGACCATCACGTAAGCGGAAGTATCTGGGGTCGACATCATAAGGCAAGGGCCTTGGAGGTGAACGATACATGTCAGAAAGAGAATTGTCAAGAGATGTAGAACTTATAGATGCCGCCCCCTGAATTGATGAAGGGACAGAATGCATTTCCCCTCTCCGAAAAAGCAAAGAATACTGCAAGCAATGAAGAAAACAAAGACAAGGTAGACATAGTTGGAATTCATCACAAAGACTTTCATCAATAATATCTCCCCTGAAAATCAATAAGAAATAGTCTAACATAAAATTTTGCACTAAATTTACTGAACATGTAAAATCATACACAAAGATGCCCAGCGCTCTAAACTAGGACAGATGCTATAACATACAATTTGAGATTTTAAATAACTCTGTCCCAATTCCACAGGTCGATTAACTCGGTAGCAAACACCCTCCCAAACAGTGACAACTCATTGTTTTTTTACTGTATAAAATTTGTTTAGTATATGAAGCTGAAGAGGCAAGATCAAGTCCAAATGCCAGAATAGGTATTTCCTTCTTTATGTATAAATCACACTGATACTATAGTCTCTCAGGCATTTTCAATTTGAACCCAAAAGCAAGAATAGAAGCCAAAATCTTGTGTTAACTAAAGCTATTCTGTCACATTGTGATCACCATATACTGGCAACTAATTGTTGGCTAAAAAGCCTAAAGAATCTCCATGCATGCTTAGTTATGCATGGAAAGATACACAGGAAACTTGGAAAATGACAATAGTCTCCATATGCAATAGGAAGCTAGTAATTTATGAGACACTTATTCTATCGATCAAGAAAAACAAAATTTCACGGGAAAGAGAAAAAAAAAAGTAAAAAGTGGCAGTCATGGGAAGGGCACGATAAAAAGGGAAACTATACATACCACATGTAGAAAATTTTGGATGAAACAACTGAGACACATGCAATTTCTATATACAGAACTGTTAGGATTCAGATAATCATCAAAATCCCCAGCATGCAAGCAGCAACAAACAGCACCCATGATGTCAGCTGAAAACCCCCTTTTTTTTTAACTTAACGTCTTCGACAAGAGTTCTCCACTCTCCTCCACAAGCTAACTCCACCAAGTAAAAAGCATCAAAATTGTTTCATACAACAATACAATGATAACGAGAAAAGGCTCTAAGCTCGCAGAAGGTCCTCGCGAACCAGTAACCTCCCTCTCTAGTTTTAAAATGCCAAGTGCTTCTTTATCTGCTTGGGCAGTTTGTATAGATATTCTCCAACTAAAAAATAAGAAAAGAATATTAGTTCAATGTATAGTTTGAGATATCCATAAAGAAAAATTCCTGAGCTAAGGAACAAGGAACCATCCATCTGACGAAGGTAACACTATGAGAAAAATAAATTCTATAAGGTGACATAAGAAACAACAAACCACCCATCTCACAAAGTAAGAAGAGTATGATCAAAGCTCTTCTTTTTTTCCATATACCGTATAAAAACAATCAAGAAAAGACAGCACAGGCATCAAAATTTGTTCCAAGTTGACCAACTCAGGCTTCAATTGCACGATCAGCTCAGCATTCCTCGTTCACAGACAAACAGAGTGGCATATCATCGTATTCTGCAACAATCAGTAACTTCTGCATGAAGTCGAGGTCTTTATTTCCTCAAATTAACTTCCTTTTGAATTGAAAATAAAATTTTCATCCATTGTTGAGGCTTTCCTCCAAAATCAACAAAAGGGTTCTTTTCTTCGGTGAAGAGCAACACTTACTAGTAATCAAAATTTGATCTTGGGAAAAACCACAAAAGAGAGAGAGAGAGAGGGAGGGAGGGAGAGAGAGAACAACCACATGTAAACAATTCGATTTATACAAAAAA